>JAAAWM010010018.1:0-32657 GCA_036873465.1 Thinopyrum obtusiflorum
AGTAATGCGGCTGCCAAGAAGGCAGCTGCTGATTTAAAGGCCGAACAGGCCATTCGGCGCCAGTGCGAGGAGAGAATATCTACCATGGCGCAAGAGCTAAAGGATGCCACTGCCCAGTGCAAATCACTCGAAAAGGATAACAAAGCCAAGACGGCCGATCTCGACAAGGCCTTACAAGAGGCGCGAGAGGCACGATCCGAGTCAAGAGCGGCTCGGGAGGAGATTCGGCAAGCTGGGGAGATAGCGGCTGGTAAGCCCTTTCTTTTACAGACTAAATTCGGGGATACGAAGTATGCCCTGCTTAATAAAATGTGGAGTTCTCCAGACTCGTTCTTGGACCTGCCGAAGAGTGTCGCCGATGCGGCGCAGTTTTACCAAGCGGAAGACGGACGTGCAGTGGAGAAGCTTTTCTGGTAACAGTTCGACAGGCCAAAGCGTCTGCCGTTGCTGAATGAACAAATGGCCCAGTGGGCCGAGCTCCACAAGGTGTCCGAAGCTGCCATGGAGGAAGTCGTGGTCCGGCTGTGGCCAACTGAGCCAATTCCGAACAGTTATTTCGGTTTGGTGTAGCGGCTTGTTGATGCAGTGCCGCGTATCGACGCTGTTAAGCGGTCGGCGTGCATTGAAGGTGCACGGATGGCCTTTGCCCGCGTCAAGACGTACTGGGCGAAAATGAAGGCCACCGATGTTGCAGCAAACAATCCACCCGAGGGCAAGGACCATCGCACGCTGGAGCAATATTTTGAGGATGTCCTAGAGGGCGCCCGCTTGATAGAGGGTCACTGCTCAAAAGATATTATGTTCGAGTAAATGTATCAGTATTGTGATAACAATATTATGATATATTTAGGCTGTGTTATATTTATGCCTGTTGCCTGAAAGGCATTTCCTCCTGTGCGGCCGTTTTTTTTATAATCTAAAAGTTTGCCAGTCGTCAGCTTCAGCCCCCTCGCATATAATGCGGGGGTGTTCGGAATAGCAACTGACCACACTTGACCCAACGTCTTGGTCCGTGAAGGAGGTGTTAGTGCGGCGAACTTGGCAATCGGACTATAGGGCTTTAACACCTTCACTTAGCCATAGGAGTTTGACGATGGGTCTACGATATAGCCCCTTGTATGTGCGCGGTTATCCGAATACGGCTGCGCTACTTAAGTGACCAGAAGAACGGTCCTTCGTGTAATACAGAAGAAATCGCAAAATATTCTAATAAGTCAACGAGTGGTTGACCAGCTCTCGCCGCATCATGACAGTCAGTTTTCGGCTTTCTCTACTGAGGTGCTTGACCAGGTGAACCGGAAACACAATCGCAGTAGTTCTCCCTTTACTACCCTAGCCGATAGGATGGAACATAAGGTAGTAAGCACATGAGCCGGGCAACCCAACTATTGACCAAAGACATGATTCGCAGCTGATGCATATAAGGCCAAACTCGTGACGCCGAAGTATGCTATAAAGCTATTCGGACTTTTCGGCAACACATGTGTTGCCATATCGAGCCCCTGGCGATTTGAGCCGAGGTGCGTGTGTGAAACAACCGAAGAAGCAAAATTCAGTGCTGGAAAAAGCAAATACTGAATACGGATTTTATGTTCACTGGAACCTGATTTATACGCAAACGCAATTTTACAGATTTCACCACCACTACCCAGGCTATTTGTCATGCCAGGGGTCGAATTCTAGGGAAAAAGGCACTTTACAGGTTTGAAATAAAGTGTGCGGTCTACAAAAAATCATTTGGACCTCCTGTCGCACGTCTGCGCTGCCTTTGCCTCAGCGAAAAGATTCCTTAACAGGAGTAGCCGTTGGTTATTTATACGAAGCCGAACTCAGAAAGAGTCCTTGTACGTCCGTAGGATGAACAGGTTTTGATTCACCTGTAGTAAAAGATAAAAAATAATTAGAAAAAGAAGAAGAAAGCTATAGGAATGCGAACCGCATTGTAAGCCCGTCCGTATTGTGCCTCCGCCGATGACCAAGGTATTTTGAGTGCATAATGATGCATGCGCGATACAAACTTCACGAGTGTATGAGGCGAATGACGGAGGCCGAACTGCTAATCCAGCTCTGAAATTGACCGGTCCTGTGTAGTAGAGGCCAACGGCTTAATGGGCGATGAGATACGCGGCTTAATGGGGCTGCTTTGTACTTCAGCTGCAATAGCCGCAGTATGCTCCTCTGTACGGAGGGAGCGTTCCATATTTCCATCTATCCCGATAACGCCTCGTGGACCAGGCATCTTAAGCTTTAGATAGGCATAGTGTGGGACCGCATTAAAATGAGCAAAAGCGGTCCGACTGAGCAGTGCATGATAGCTACTGCGGAATGGGACAATATCGAAGATCAAGTCTTCGCTTCGAAAGTTGTTCGGCGAACCAAAGACTACTTCCAATGTAATTGAGCCCGTGCAGTGGGCTTCTACGCCATGTACTACACCCTTGAAGGTAGTTGTAGTGGGCTTGATTCTCGAAGGATCAATGCCCATCTTACGGGCAGTGTCTTGGTAGAGTAGATTAAGGCTACTGCCGTTGTCCATAAGGACTCTCGTAAGATGGAACCCGTCGATAATTGGGTCGAGCACCAGAGCTGCCGAACCTCCGTGAGAGATACTGGTTGGGTGGTCCCTGCGATCAAAAGTGATCGGGCAGGCCGCCCATGGGTTAAATTTTGGGGCGGCCGGCTCTATAGTATAGACGTCCCGTAGTGCGCGCTTGCGCTCCCATTTAGGGATGTGTGTCACATATATCATGTTTACTGTTTTGACTTCGGGGGGAAATTGCTTCTGTCCCCCGGTGTTCGGTTGGCGAGTCTCTTCGTCATCGCTGTCGCTGGGCGGCCCCTTCCCCTTGTGTTCGGCATAGAGCTTGCCTGCCTGTTTGAAGACCCAACAGCTTCTGTTGGTATGATTGGCTGGTTTATCGGGGGTGCCATGGATCTGGCAGGGTCGGTCCAGTATCTTGTCTAGACTGGATGGTCCGTCTCTATTTGCCTTGAATGGCTTCTTCCGTTGACCGGATTTGGAGCCGCTGAATCCGGCGTTGACCGTCGTGTCCTGCGTTCCTTCATTATTGTTTCGACGCTTGTGTTTATTGCGTCATGGCTTGCCGTTGCCATCCCGGGCTTCGGAAGTGCCCGGATCACTGGTGCTATTGCTTTGACGAGCCAACCAGCTATCTTCTCCCACACAAAAGCGGGTCATTAGCGCGGTGAGGGCTGCCATGGATTTCGATTTTTCCTGGCCGAGGTGGCGGGCGAGCCACTCATCTCGGACGCTATGCTTAAAGGCCGCCAGGGCTTCGGCGTCCGGATAATCGACAATTTGGTTCTTTTTAATTAAGAACCTAGTCCAGAGCTTCCTGGCTGACTCTCCGGGCTGTTGGACTATGTGACTTAAGTCGTCGGCATCTGGAGGTCAGACATATGTACCTTGGAAGTTATCGCGGAAGGCGTCTTCCAAGTCCTCCCAGCTACCAATGGAGTTTTTGGGCAGACTGTTCAACCAGTGCCGAGCTGGTCCCTTGAGTTTTAGCGGGAGGTATTTGATGGCATGAAGATCATCACCGCGGGCCATATGAATATGGAGAAGAAAATCTTCAATCCAAACCGCGGGGTCTATTGTCCCATCATATGATTTCATGTTCATGGGTTTAAACCCTTCTAGGAATTCGTGCTCCATTACTTCATCAGTGAAGCAGAGGGGGTGTGCGGCGCCTCTATATCGGGCCAAGTCGTGACATAGCTCGGATGGAGTTCGTCTGCGGTTTTTGGCCCGGGCGTGAGTATGCTTGTCGCGTCCGGCTAGATAGCCGTCATCGCATGTCGGGTTACGCCGCCACGATCCGTAGATCGATCTGGTCTGTCCTGCTCTACTGTCCAGGTCCTGCCGCAGGTCATATGTATATCCCCGAACTGTTTTATCTCTGCCTTTACGGTGAGGTAGTATGGGCTGGTGTTTGGCTTGAGTTGCCGCTTTGTCCCGGCTACGTTGTGGTCGGCCAGCCGCATTACGCGCTGATGGTACGGGCTCAAGTGCCTCGTCATTGAATTGAGGCAGCAATTTGCGCTTCGGGTAACTTTTGGTTGGGCGCACGAGGCCGTATTCCTTGGCTGCTAGGACATTAGTCCATCTATCATTGAGCAGATCTTGATCAGCTTGAAGCTGCTGCTGCTTCTTTTTCAGGCTCCTTGCAGTGGCAATTAGCTGGCGCTTAAAGCGCTCCTGCTCGAGAGGTTCCTCAGGCACGATAAATTCCTCATCGCTGAGGCTCCCCTCGTCCTCGGAGAGTGGAAGATAATTACTATCCTCCGAGTCTTCGTTTACGGCTTGTTCATCAGGGCTAACTTGCCCATCTTCTCAATCGTCCTGTTCGAACGTTGGCTCGACAGGGTCTTCTTTGTCTTCGGCATCGTCCAGAGTATTGTTTTCTCCTGTGCCGGTATTGCTGTCTTTTCCACGGCGTGATTTAGAGCGGCGTCGCTATCGTCGGCGCTTTGGCTGTATCTCAGGAGGTTTATCCTTGACTGGGTCTTCTTTGTCATCGCCGTTAGCTTCTTTGGGTGTATCCACCATGTACACATCATACAAAGAGGTGGCCGTCCAGCATTCGGTAAACGGCGGGTTTTGGGCCTGCTCTTCTCCGGCATCTTCGTCCATACCGTCGATGTCCTCGGAGTCATAATCGAGCATGTCGGTTAAGTCCTCGACAGTGGCTATAAAGTGGGTGGTGGGTGGGACGTAAAATTCCCACCTCTCAGCCCCTAGTCCGGGCTGGGCATAGTTCGGACGTTGCTCCTCTGTAATGACAAGGGATCGCATTAAGTCCAGAGCCTCGCTTAAAGGCGGGGTTTGGCCCGAGAGAAGAGAGCCCGTGGAGTACGGTGAGAGGGAGACTTCTTGGCCGAACTCACACGATGCTGACTCCGAGGGTTCGGAGCCAGTGTCCAGAGAAGGATCCGGCTTCATGATGGTTGCCAGTGACACTATTTCCTCCGGCGGGCTCAGGAAGCCCGTCTTAGGACCTGGCCATACGCTCCGGATCTATGGCCAGAGCGGAAGTTGGGGTTGCGAATCCTTGGAAGATCAAGTCTCCTCGGATATTAGCGACATAGTCCAGATTTCCAAAGCTAATCTGGTGGCCTGGGGCGTAGCTGTCGATCTGTTCTAGATGGCCAAGCGAGTTGGCCCGTAGTGCGAAGCCGCCGAACACAAAGATCTGACCGGGGAGGAAAACCTCCCCAATGGCAGCATTGTTGTAGATGATTGACGGAGCCATCGAACCTTCTGGCAACGCCATAGAGGAACTCTCCATGAAAGCACCAATGTCGGTGTCAAAACCGGCGGATCTCGGGTAGAGGGTCCCGAACTATGCGTCTAGGGTCGATGGTAACAGGAGACGGGGGACACGATGTTTACCCAGGTTCGGGCCCTCTCAACGGAGGTAATATCCTACTTCCTGCTTGATTGATCTTGATGAATATGAGGGTTACAAGAGTGGATCTACCGCGAGATCGTAATGGCTAAACCCTAGAAGTGTAGCCTGTTTGATTATGATTGCCTCTACGGACTAAACCCTCCGGTTTATATAGACACTGGAGGGGACTAGGGTTGTACAAAGTCAGTTACAGAGAAAGGAATCTACATTTCCAAATGCCAAGCTTGCCATCCACGCAAAGGAGAGTCCTATCCGGACACGGGAGAGAGTCTTCTGTCTTGTATCTTCACGGCCCATCAGTCCGGCCCTCGTCACATAGGCCGGACGCCCGAGGATCCCTTAATCCAGGACTCCCTCAGGGAGTAGCAGTTGTATTGGGCCTTTTTCTGGCCCAAATGGCCCGTGCGCAAGACTGTGGACTGCTGGTTGTGCGTGCGCTCTGAGTTTAGTCCCACCTAGCCGAGGGGGCCCTCGACCGGTTTATAAGCGTTGCTGTGACGCCCCGAGACCGAAGCTCCAGATGCCTTCCATTTATTTTTTAGTTGTTGTCGTGTGTTTATTGTGTTTGTTGCATTATCATAATTATTTTGCATATTTCATTCCTCTATGTTAAGTGCCTTGTCGTATATTTGCTTCTTGCACCATGCTCATCTCACTTGTTATGTTGCATTGTGCCCTTGTCATTTTGCATTTCATCATGCTCATCATGTGCATTATGAGATTCATCTTGTTGTTCTAGCTGCTCTATGTGTGTGTTCATGTTCAGCCCATTGTTTCCTATCTCAACCAATCAATCCACCATCACCTCCTCCTTCCTTCTTCTTCTTCCATTTTTGCAAGTGACATTTTTCTTCCTCCATAAATGTTCTATCTTTTCCTATAAATCTTAGGCCATGCCAGGACTTACTCCTAAATGTTTCAACTCATTTGGGTTTGATTTGGTTGGGTTAAAAAATGGCTCAAGTTTGAATTTAATTCAAACTTGAATTATTTTTCTATCTATAAAAATTGCCAAGTCCATTTACTCAAATTGAAAATAATGCAAGGACTCCAGATATATTCTCATATCTCTCCCACGCCTTCCCTTTATCTCTGAGCTTTTCTCTCTTATTTTCTGTTTAAGGAAATTGAGAAAAGAAAGAATAAGAGGGAGAGAGAGAGCCCAGCTCCAGCAGCAGCAGCCCATCTCCAAAGCCATCCAACCCAAGCCCACATCTGCTCCTTCTTCTACCTAGGTCACCTGTGTACGACCAAACAGTAGCCATCAGATCGCCACAGCACCGCTCGATGCGCTGTTGTACATCTCCCTAGCGCCCTATATACCACCCCTCGATGTCTGTGCCCTACCCTAGCTTCTCCTCCTCCCTTCAACGCCGCCACACCCCCTCTCCTTCTCTAGTTGTTCTTCTTCCTCAAGAAAAGAGCACCCGAGAGAAGAAACCGCCGGCGTCCGTCGTCTTCCTTGCGTCTGGCTTGCGCTAGGACCCTCTCTGGAATGTCGTCCTGCACCCCGTAACCCTCCTCGATCGATCCCCGGAGTGAGTTGGGCGGGAGCCTCCCCAACACGCCTCCCTGCCGTTGCCGTCGCCATGGCCGATCGAGCCAAGCCGAGCTCAAGCCCGGCGTCATCCACATCGCAGGTGGCCTTCTTCTTCCTCTGGAACGACCTCCCCCAGCCGGATCACCAAGTCCAGCGCCCCGTTGCCTCGCCTGCTTCCTCTGCTTCATGGTTCGAGCCCCATCACCCGATCAGCTCTTCGCCAACCCTCAGATTAGGTTCCTCGCGCCCGTCCGAGCCCACCTTCCGCACCCCCTCGGTGAGCCACGTCAAATCCCCTCTTTTACCGCTTCGTTGCATGCATGTTGTCATCGATCCCGTGGTGTCTGAGCCGTTGCTGTCGTGCTATCGCCATGGCTGTTTTGAGCCAAGTCGATGCCTTGTTGCCGCAAATCTGCACGCCTTGCTGCACTAGAATACCTCACAGACGCTGCTTCTGTCCGCACACCATAAGGATGCCGTACCACGCCATACACCCTCACACGGCTTCTTCCGTCAAGCCGGCCGCCATGGACGTAACCACGGACGTCTGATGCACAGCCTCACCGCGGCCTCCTCACCCCACGCACAACACCTACGCGTCCCGCATGAGAGGCCTACCCCTTTTCTGCACCCCCGCGGCAACTTCTGTAGTGGCTAGCGCTGCCGTGCTGGCTTGATGTTGTCGCCGGTGAGTTCCCGCACGCATGCTTCCGTTTCCTGGTCCTGGTCACAGCGCCTAGCTGCTTTATTACATTCGTTCTGCATATTCATCACAAAGGCTCCTCTAGCGCATTGGTTCGCGCCTCTCTGTTCTACTTAGGAGACCAGATGTCGAATCCCAGGCTCTGCACATATTTTGGCTTGGCCTTTTAATTTCAGTGTGTCACTGACAATAGGGCCCCACCGTCATACACAAGCACACACAGCCCCTCCTTCATTATCTCTTTTTATTTTTTTATCTATTCCAGCGAAAATCCATATCTGGGAAGTGGCTATTTCCATTTGGGGCAAGTCCCAATCTGGACATTCTAATTCGGGCAGTTTTCCATTTCTGTCAATTTCCCTTTTAGGCAGTATTTCCCTCATAGCAGTTGTGGGCATTTTCATAAAGCAACATATGCATATTAAATATGTTTTCGGGGTAGAAAAATCCCACAAATCCATCTGTGGCATCCATTTCATCATTTGAGCAAGTTTATAAACATGTCATGTATGCAGCATATGCCTTTTTGTCATCTTTGTGTATTTAATTTGAAACATGCTATGGGGTAGTGTTGTACATGACTAGGATCATTTTTATGTCTACTTGCTGCTAGAATTAATTTCATGCCATGAAATGCACTATGGAGAGTGCAACAAGCTTGCAAACATGTTATCATAAATCTGTTCTGCCATGCTATGTTTATTTTGCTAAATCTGAAACTGTCAGCATAGCTTGCCATTTTGCATTGATGCTATCATCATATCTAAGGGTTACTGGAACATGTTCAACGAGGATGTTTTGTTAAGGGTGTTCAGTACATGCTAGCCATGCTCTTTGATGCCATGAATAAAACCTGTAGGATATACTTTTGTTGTCTCAAAGTATGCATCATGAATCTGTGTTCAGCCTTACTCTGTTTTTCACAAAGTCTGAGAATCTGTTATGACTTGCCTACATGTCTTCATGAATTTCATTGATCTAGGGGTTATACGGAGATGCTTCATAATCATTTTTTTCCATGTTTAACCTATACTTTAGGGGGGGGGGGGGGGGGGGGGGGGGGGGGGGGGGGGGGGGGGGGGGGGGGGGGGGGGGGGGGGGGGGGGGGGGGGGGGGGGGGGGGGGGGGGGGGGGGGGGGGGGGGGGGGGGGGGGGGGGGGGGGGGGGGGGGGGGGGGGGGGGGGGGGGGGGGGGGGGGGGGGGGGGGGGGGGGGGGGGGGGGGGGGGGGGGGGGGGGGGGGGGGGGGGGGGGGGGGGGGGGGGGGGGGGGGGGGGGGGGGGGGGGGGGGGGGGGGGGGGGGGGGGGGGGGGGGGGGGGGGGGGGGGGGGGGGGGGGGGGGGGGGGGGGGGGGGGGGGGGGGGGGGGGGGGGGGGGGGGGGGGGGGGGGGGGGGGGGGGGGGGGGGGGGGGGGGGGGCTACATTTTGATCATGTACTATATGTAAATTGCTTGGATTTGCATGTAGTTTCATCATGTCATGTTGCATCCTTGATTTGAGTATGTGTGCTTGATGTTTGTATGCATTTTGCATCAATGCCATGTTTAACTTGTTTTCCTCATATCTTGTAGGCCGTCACTCCGAATTAAATGAAATTTATATTTAACTTGAAGAGAAAATCGTGTAGATCATCATGGGGCATATTAACTTGATGTTTAGCAACTTAAACATAATGTGTTATTCAGATCTGGACCAATTACAAAATTTGCATATCGTGTAGATCATCTGGAATTGTTATATGTTGTTTCCGGCCTCATTTAAACTTGCTTTGATATGGGGTTCTTGTATGCATCATCTCTTGCCATGAGTAGCATCATGTAACCTTGTCATGGATCATACTTTGGTGAGCATCATGTCATGTTTATGTGTTGTGTGTTTACCGTGTTGTTTGCTTCTTTTCGGTGTTGCTTCTTCTTGATAGTTCCGGTAACGTTGCGATTGTGAGGATTCGTTCGACTACGTGGGTTCGTCTTCTTCATAGAATCGATCTTCTTCCTAGCAGGATTTTAGGCAAGATGACTGTCACCTTGGATCTCACTACTATCTTTGCTATGGTAGTTGTCTCGATGCTATCGCTATGTCGCGCTACCTACCACTTGCTTATCAAGCCTCCCAAATTGCCATGATAGCCTCTAACCTTTTCACCCTTCCTAGCGAACTGTTGTTTGGCTATGTTACCGCTTTGCTCAGCCCCTCTTATAGCGTTGCTAGTTGCAGGTGCAGTCGCAGGTTGTTCCATGTCGGAACATGGATACCATGGGATATCACAATATCTTTTATTTAATTAATGCACATATATACTTGGTAATGGGTGGAAGGCTCGGCCTTTTGCCTTGTGTTTTGTTCCACTCATGCCACCCTAGTTTCCGTCATACCGGTGTTATGTTCCTTGATTTTGTGTTCCTAACACGGTTGGGGTTTATGGGGCCCCCTTGACAGTTCGCTTTGAATAAAATTCCTCCAGGAAGACCCAACATTGGTTTTACCATTTGCTCAACATAATAACTAAACCTGATAATAAATTTGACGTATAGGGGGTCACGTCCCCGAGGATTCTTAATTGCACATAATACATGGGGGCCAGTGCTAATGGTGTTGGTCCCAAATAGGTAGCCTGCGGGGCCACCACGGGGAAACCCGAGGATCTGGTTTTACTCGTAGCTTGTCCCATCCGGCCGTGGCCTGAGACGAGATACGCGCGGCTACTATCACGGTGTCGGCACGCCGGGAGGTATTGTTGGACTTGTTTTACCATTGTCGAAATGTCTTGTAAACCGGGATTCCGAGTCTGATCGGGTTGTTCTGGGAGGAGGATTTTCCTCCGTTGATCGTGAGAGCTTGTGATAGGCTAAGTTGGGACACCCCTGCAGGATATAAACTTTCGAGAGCCGTGCCCATGGTTATGTGGTAGATGGGAATTTGTTAATATCCGGTTGTAGTGGACTTGAACTAACTCAATTTAAAATACACCAACCGCGTGCGTAACTGTGTCTGTCTCTTTTCGGGTGCGTTCGAGAAGAGAACACGGTGGGGTTATGTGTGAATATAAGTAGTTCAGGTTCACTTATTTATCATTACTAGTTTCCGACCGTTTGCTTAGCTTCTCATCTTACTCTTGTACTCGCAAGTTAGCCACCATACATTACTTAGTGCTCCTACAAACCTCACCACTTACCCCTTTTCCTACCCATTAAGCTTTGCTAGTCTTGATACCCATGGTAATGGGATTGCTGAGTCCTCGTGGCTCACAGTTTACTTCAACAATAGTTGCAGGTGCAGGTAATGCGATGATCATGATGCGATAGCGATGTTTATTTGTTTTGGAGTTCTTCTTCTGCTCCTTCTCCGATTGAGAGCTAGGTTCCTGGTCGGCAGCATGGGCTAGCAGGGTGGATGTCGTTTGAGTTTCTGTTTGTGTTTCATCCATAGTCGGATGTTCTCATGTATGATGTATTGATGTTTTCTTGTGGCATTCGTATGCCCTTTGTATGTATCCCCATCTATTATGTAATGGTACGATGTAATGATATCCACCTTGGAAAGCGTTTCAATATGCGGCTCTATCCTTGGTGGGACCTTCGAGTTCCTCTCGGATAGAATCTCATATTGGGCGTGACAAGTTGGTATCAGAGCCTCGACCGACCATAGGAGCCCCCTTGATTGATTGTAGTTGGTCGTTGTCGAGTCAAGAAGAAAACTGATTTCTGAGTCTAGTTATATCGGAGAGTAGGAATGCTTTTTACTCCTCAGTCCGTTCGTCGCTCTGGTGACAAATCTTGACGTAGGTGTTTTGACTTACTCCTCTTCCCCTTCAATTTTTTAGGATCACGCAGTTAGTTTCCCGATCATTGTGTTGTTAGCTCGTTTCATCCGGCGCACTTCTCTTTGAGTTGAGTCGACCCTCTTTGTCTTTTGCAAGATCAATCCTCGGTTCTTTCTCAACGATGTTGTTTCCCCGTCCGAAGAGAAACAATGTCGTCCGAAGTTGTCTTTCTTTTTCCCACACGCCCACCCTTTTTGTTCTCGGAACCGCAGTCCATAATCGAGTGTCCATCCTACTCGTGCGATTCCTCTGCATTCTTTCCTCAATCATTTCAACCGGTGCATGTCTCTTCAAGTTATTCGTCGGTTCCCCGTTCCAAGTTGCCTTTGTTTTACCCGCCCTCCCACCCCTTTTCTTCCCGGAGTCTGAGCCTCTATCCGAGCATCAATTTCATTCTTGCGGAGGCTCTTCAGTATTTCCTGAATTGTCTCAACCGGTGAATTCTCGTCAACTTCATCATGGTTCGTCTCGTTTTCTTTTCCGGTAGATTCTATTCCAATTTTCGGGTTGATCACACTCTTTTCCTTGACTGAAGTGTTTGCCCTTGCTCGTTCGCCTCTCGCCAGTTTATCCTTTCGGAGTGCACAAGACATCTCAGAAGATATGTGTATGCCTTCAATTTAATTCAAGGTTGTCACCTCATTCGAGTCTTTCAATCGTTCCGGTGCATCATTTCTCATTCAAACAATCCTTTCCAACGGTGTTTCTTTTCAGTGGGCCCTAACCCACAGGTCTTTTCCCATGATCTTACCTGACTCTTCTAATTTTCCTGGAGTTATTCTCAAATTCTTTTTGAAGTTTGACGTAAGAATGAATTTCATTAGTCAGATGCTTTTTCAAGATCGATTTCAAATTATTTTCATTGTCGACTCAACCTCTTCGTTTTTCCTTTTCCCAGCGTATCTCAACAATTTTGGTGGTGTTCCTCGTCTTCATTATCAGCATTGAAGACCAAAGAAGAATTTCTCTTAAATCTTGTCTGTTCTCTCGAAGATTCGTGGTGCTAGCTTCATGTTATCCTCTTGAATTATTCCATTTGTCAGAAATTCTTTTCTTATCCATCCAACGCATTTTAGGAGTTCATTTCCTTCGTGATCATCCGGAGGCCATCATTCCAGAAGAATTCTTCGTCCTCACATTCCAGCTATCATTCGTGCTTTTTTCTAATTCTTTCCGGCGAGGAATTCTCTTTCTTCTTTCATTTTCAAATTCTTACGGTGGTTCGTTGAAGATTCTTTTTTTGTTGTTATCGTATCAATTAATTCATTCTTTCCAAATCCTACCGGTGGTTCATGACAACTCTCCCATGTTCGCGCTATATCTCTCTTCAATCATTTTTCAAGAAGAATAAGGTGCATGCCAAATCCGTTTGTCATTAATTAAATTTGATGAGGATAAGCATAACGTAATTCTTATTCTACTTCATCGTGGTGAACTAATTCCTTCTTTCGGAGGTTGTTCATGATGAATAATCTCTCGGTGCTAAGTTGTTCATCTTTTCTTTTCCGGAGTTCAAATTTCCTCAGCCCTCTTGTCGGAACCTCCATCTAAATAACTACAAGGCTTAATCTTATTCTTTTCATCCTTTAATTTTATCTCATCATCCTTTTGTTACCGGAGTTCCTCACGGTGGTTCGTTAAGGATTTAATTCATTCTCCAAGTGTTTATCAAGATTCTTGTTGGAGAAGCTCAAGTATCTTTTCTTCTTGCATCTCGAGGTGTAAATAATTCTCTGTATTCTTTTGAAGTGGAGTTTTGCATTTCTTCATTTCTCAGCTATTCAATCATTTGGTAGTGGCAGAAATTCACCTCAAGTTTTGAGATGTTTACATAAGCCCACACAAATCAAATCCTTTGTTGTTGATTCTTCAACAACTCCATTCAAGCCTTTCTCTTGAAGATTCTCTTTCAAATTCTTTTGTGGAAGAAGTTGTCATCTTCTTCTCCGTTCTTTTCATTACACTCTTTCAATTGTTCCAGAAGCATTGTGTTGTTGCTCTCTGTAAGTGCATCTAGTGCCACCCCTAGTTGGTTTTGGAGTATTGACGACAAACTTGGTTGAGGGACTCATGTGTTTGTGAGAATTGCAGGATAACACAGGTAGTAGTCCCATATTGATTCGCTTTACCTACCAGAGATGACCCCTAAAAATGTGTGAAGATATTGAAGACAATGGTGGTGTGTGAAGATATTCACAGTGAAGATTATGACATGAGAAGACATTCACATGAAGACTATGGAGTGCGAAGACATAGTTGTTTCGTAGTTTCCTTTTCTTCTTTGTTGAGTCATAGGAACCACCGTACTGGTAAGTGGGGTCCAAGTGAACAAAGTCAGAGTGACTGATGTGATGCTCAACCAAATCCTATGTCTTCAAGCAAAGACAATGAGAGCAAATCTTATCCAGAGCTGGATGCACTACTAGAAAAAGGGCTGTTAGTGGCGCACCTATTTTTGCCATTAATGGCGCACTATAGGTGCGCCACTATTACCACGCCACTAGTAACAAATACTAATGGCGCACCTCTGGTGTGCCATTAGTATTGCAGGTAACAGTGGCGCACCTTGTAGTGCGCCATTACTATTGCTACAGGTGCGCCACTGGTAACTTTTTTTTTGAATTTTTTTGAATTTTGAAGGCGGGAAAATAGTAGTGGCGCACCGTCTAACCCCCACCGTGCGCCATTGCTATTTTTGAATTTTGAATTTGGATCTGGATCTAGATCTGGCTCATTTTTTTGGCTTGTTTTTTTGCTTGAATTTTTTTCAAATTTCATTCTCGACCTGGATCTGGTACGTTCTTTGTGCCGGGGGAGCTCCACATGTGGCCGGAAGTAGAGGAGGAGGGAGGAGAGACCGTGAGGAGGAGAGGAGGGAGGAGAGACCGTGAGGATCAGGAGAGGAGGGAGGAGGGAGGAGAGACCGTGAGGATCAGGAGAGGAGGGAGGAGGAGGTCGCCGGAGAGGAGGAGGAGGACCGTGAGCAGGAGAGGAAGGAGGAGCACCGTGAGGAGGAGAGGAGGGAGGAGGTCGCCGGAGGAGGAGAGGAGGGAGGAGGAGGTCGCCGGAGGAGGTCACCGGAGGAGGAGCACCGTGAGGAGGAGGAGGTCGCCGGAGAGGAGGAGATGGAGTGGAGGAGAGGAGGAGAGGAGGAGATGGAGTGGAGGAGAGGAGGAGAAGAATGAAGGGGTAAGTGGCTGGCCGGCCCTTTTAAACTTCTGTCCCAACTTAGCAGTGGCGCACCGTTCACTGGTGCGCCATTGCTATTTTTTTGAATTGTGAAGGCGGGAAAATAGTAGTGGCGCACTATTCACTGATGCGCCATTGCTAATTTTTTTTATTTTTTCAAATTTTTTTGAATTGTGAAGGCGGGAAAATAGTAGTGGCGCATTATTCATAAGGTGCGCCATTGCTAACTTGTTTTTTATTTTTGTATTTTTTTGAATTTTGAAGGCGGGAAAATAGCAGTGGCGCACCGTGCACTAGTGCGCCATTGCCAATTTATTTATTTTTTGCATTTTTTTCGAATTTTTTTGCCTCTAGATCTTAAAAGCCCCGTATCTTTTATTCTGTTAGGTTTTTGGGGATTCTATAAATCTTCAACGCTGTTGACCCCGTTGAATTCGGATGTAACTTTTCGAGTAGATGATTTTTCATATAAAAAACTTTTTCATCGGAGGTCGTATGCAAAAGTTACGGCCATTTTACCGAAACACGGCGGTCTTTTGCAAAAAAATTCAAAATTCATGTTTGTTAATTTTCCTAACAACTAGAGCACATAATACATGGGCATCTATTTTTTTGAATCTTTTATCATTTTCTTTTATTTTTTTAAAAACCTAAAAGGCGATCCACGGGGGGGGGGGGGGGGGGGGGGGGGTGTGTGTGAGACGTTAGTAATGGCGCACCCTCCCTGGTGCGCCATTGCTAACCCTAGCAATGGCGCACCAGGGAGGGTGCGCCATTACTAACCTCACACACACACACACACGCAGGCACACCCCCACCAGACATAGCAATGGCGCACCACACCTAGGTGCACCACTACTATGTAGCATAGCAGTGGCGCACCTAGGTGTGGTGCGCCATTGCTATGTCTGGTGGGGGGGGGTGGACCCAAAAAAATAGCAATGGCGCACTGCTCATGTGGTGCGCCATTAGTAAAAACATAGCAATGGCGCACCTGATTCTGGTGCGCCACTGCTATATAGCAGTGGCGCACCACCATCATGGTGCGCCACTAGTAGAGATATTGGGGATAAGCCTTTTTCTAGTAGTGATGAGTTCGCTTTACTTGTAGCCCAAGTCAAGCTGCCGCGTGTGTTTGAAATCTGACTGTTGGACACGTGTCAGTTCCTCAGTGACCCAGGGTCATTTCGGAAAAATCAGGTCGGGTTGCCTCCTGGCTATAAATAGCCCACCCCCTACACCATAAATTGGTGGCTGCTCAGAGTTAGTGCACGGCTTTTGTCGTTTGAGAGCAACCCACCTCCGAGGCATTTGAGAGAGAGATCCTTGCAAGGACAAAGCCGAAAACACCCAGAGCCAAAGAGTGTTAGGCATCACTGAAGTCTTTCTGTCCGCGTGATCTGAAGACTTGTTACACTTGAGGACTGTGAATCCTCCAGCCGGTTAGGCGTCGCGTTCTGAGCATCCAAGAGCCATTGTGGACTGCCAATGAACGAAGTATGTGAAGGTTTGGAAGTCTACCTTGAAGACTTACCAGAGTGATTGGCCGAGGACTGTGTGTTCTTAGCTCAAGGGGAATAAGGTGAAGATGCGGTCTTCTAAGTTGAATCTCAGCCTCCCTAACCAGACGTACAGTTGTCACAGCAACTGGAACTGTTCTACCAAATCCTTGTCCTCTCCAAGCAACTGGTTCTATCCTTCCCATCTCTTTACTTTATAGTTTGTCTTCGTGAAGTCATTGCCTGCTTGCATGATCTGATTGGCTTCACTGTGTGAAGACTGTTTGTTGTTTCGCTTCATACTATCTTCCATCCTGATCCATACTACCTAGCTGCTGACAGTCTTCGTACTTCCACTTAATTTCTTACTTGACTACGGCTTGTCTAGTGTAGTCTACCTTCCGCTGCATATCAATCGGTTCATTTCTACTGTTTGTCTTCAAAGCCCCCGTGTTTTCAAGACTTCCATAAAAATCGCCTATTCACCCCCCATCTAGTCGATAACTAGCACTTTCACTCTCATCAAGTATCGTTCCATCTTGTCAAGTTCATGTTCTATTCCATCCATGTTCAACCAGAGTGTTGTCTAAATTTTCTTGTTCTTATTCTTTGTCTATCTCGCTTAACCGGAGTGGTTTCAATGTCTCTCTTGTCACTTAAGCACTTGGTTCTCGTCGTATTCCTTGTTTCCTTATTTTACCGGAGAGCCTCAATCTCGTTAGTCTCCGTTGTACCCTTTCTTCCAAGTTTTTCAACCTCTCAAGGTTCTTTAGTTTCACTCATTTGTCCAACAAGTAACTTTGTTTTCCTATTCCTCTTCTGTCTCGTTCCTAAGATCTCGGGACGAGATCTCTTGTTAGTGGGGGAATGTTGTGACGCCCCGAGACCGATGCTCCAGATGCCTTCCATTTATATTTTAGTTGTTGTCGTGTGTTATTGTCTTTGTTGCATTATCATAATAATTTTGCATATTTCAGTCCTCTATGTTGAGTGCCTTGTCGTATCTTTGCTTCTTGCACCATGCTCATCTCACTTGTTATGTTGCATTGTGCCCTTGTCATTTTGCATTTCATCATGCTCATCATGTGCATTATGAGATTCATCTTGTTGTTCTACCTGCTCTATGTGTGTGTTGATGTTCAGCCCATTGTTTCCTATCTCAACCAATCAGTGCACCATCACCTTCTCCTTCCTTCTTCTTCTTCCATTTTTGCAAGTGACATTTTTCTTCCTTCATAAATCTTCTATCTTTTCCTATAAATCTTAGTCCATGCCAGGACATACTCCTAAATGTTTCAACTCATTTGGGTTTGATTTGGTTGGGTTAAAAAATGGCTCAAGTTTGAATTTAATTCAAACTTGAATTATTTTTCTATCTATAAAAATTGCCAAGTCCATTTATTCAAATTGAGCATAATGCAAGGACTCCAGATATATTCTCATATATCTCTCACGCCTTCCCTTTATCTCTGAGCTTTTATCTCTTATTTTCTGTTTGAGGAAATTGAGAAAAGAAAGAATAAGAGGGAGAGAGAGAGAGAGCGCAGCTCCAGCAGCAGCAGCCCATCTCCAAAGCCATCCAACCCAAGCCCACCTCTGCTCCTTCTTCTACCTATGTCACCTGTGTACGACCAAACAGTAGCCATCAGATCGCCATGGCACCGCTCGATGGGTTGCCGTACAGCTCCCTAGCGCCCTATATACCACCCCTCGATGTCTGTGCGCTACCCTAGCTTCTCCTCCTCCCTTCAACGCCGCCACACCCCCTCTCCTTCTCTAGTTGTTCTTCTTCCTCAAGAAAAGAGCACCCGAGAGAAGAAACCGCCGGTGTCCGTCATTGTCCTCGCGTCCGGCTTGCACCAGGACCCTCTCCGGAATGTCGTCCTGCGCCTCGTAACCCTCCTCGACTGATCCCCGGAGTGAGTTGGGCGGGAGCCTCCCCAACGCGCCTCCCTGCCGTCGCCGTCGCCATGGCCGGTCGAGCCAAACCGAGCTCGAGCCCACCTTCCGCACCCCCTCGGTGAGCCGCGTCAAATCCTCTCTTTTACCGCTTCGTTGCATGCATGTAGTTATCGATCCCGTGGTGTCCGTGTTGGGGAACGTAGCAGAAATTCAAAATTTTCTACGCAACACCAAGATCAGGGGGGGGGGGGGGGGGGGGGGGGGGGGGGGGGGGGGGGGGGGGGGGGGGGGCGCGTGGCTTGAAGGCGAGGAGGAGGGCGCGGGGGTGATGCTTGGCGGCGGAAAATTCAAGGACAGGCATGTGGAGCAGAGTAGCAGCAACTCGGAGCTGGAGGAAGGCCATGGCGCACAGGGGCCTGGATTCCTGGTGGTACTCTGGTGAAGACGGCCGGAGCGGCGGTGGATGACGGGCGCGATGCAGCTGGAGGGCGCCACGGCACACGCGAGAACGGGGTAGCCGAGGACGGCGGTTTGGTGTTGACCAGAGCAGGGGAAGAAGAGGGAGGTGTGGCGCTGCTCTCTCTCCCTCTCTAGCGGCGCATCGAGGGAGGAGGGTATCAAGCACGGGGCGTGCGCTCCTCTCCTGAGCGATGTGCGTGCATGGCGGCGGTGGAAGGGGACGATGAGGGAGAGATAGGGATCGGGAGGAAGGACTTAGGGTTAGCACGGGCTTAGTTGGGCCTTGTGCCGCGGAGATGGATGGGCTGGCTGGGATATGACCATAGGCCTGGCCGCAGGACGTCCAGCTATCTCTCTCTACCAATTTAGAGAAAAATAACGAGGGGAACGGAAGAAAAAAATAGAAAGAGGGGGTTAGAGGTAGAATATTTCAGAAAATAAAATATTCTTGGAGCGCCGGAACTTTGCACAAATAAAATAAAATGGTTTGGCAATTTTTTAGAGATAGAAAAATAATTCAAGTTTGAATTAGATTCAAACTTGAGCCATTTTTGAATCCAACCAAAACAAGTCCAAAGGATCTGAAATTTGGCAGAGAGGGTGTAGGAATGGTTTAAGATTAATAGGAAAAGAATGAACATTTTACGGAACAAAATAATGCCACTTGCAATAAGTGGGTGAAATTTGCAAGAAGGAAGAAGTGAAATGGTGTGCACTTGGAGAAGGGCCTTGGAGGAAAGATCATCGATGCAAAAATAGTTTAGAAATGAGAGGGATTTATAATGCAAGTTTGTTGCGATTAATTCCAAACTAATGGAATGTTTTATATAGCTCCCTAATAATATTGGAAGTATATGTTCTAAAGAGAAACACCATGTGAATTCCCTCGGTTTAAATGGATCGAAGATCCATACGATTTGATTGTTGAGAAAAAGATGGCATGATGACATGATGCAATGCACATGATGCAGAGATGAATGCAACAAACAAAACAAATCACACAACGAATCTCGGAAACCCTGGAAGGCATCTGAAGCTCCGGTCTTGGGGCGTCACACTTCTCCTTGGAGATCGCGCCTCCTCGGAGAAGATCCCCCAAGCGGATTCAAGACCCCTTTACGGGAAGAACTCAAGACCTCCTCACGCAGAAGAACAGTTTACCCTTTGTATTGTCCCTTGTTGACTTTGGATCGTGTGATCTCTATGTCTACTCGGATCTAGCATATGTGTGATCGTTCTTGTTGGTTTGAGTGATTCTCTCATGTTTTCCCTTGCGTCTCCCCTCGTGTTCTTCGTGTTCTTCGCGTGATCCACTCCTTTCGTGAAAGATTGGCCATCTAGGCTTCCACCCTACATCATCTTGGTATCAAAGCCACATTGATCACGATTTCGGAGCCTCCCTTCTTTGTTTTCTAGCTTGATTTTGTTGTGTTCTTCCCCAATTTCGAAAATCTCCACCAAAAAATAGCCCCAATTTTTTTGTGATTTGTTGGTTTGATGAAGTTTTGTTGATTTTGATCCATGGATTTGTTTGGATTCGAGTGGATCTAGCATCCCCCCAAGTTTCCCCATCTTCCATCCACGAAATCGCGTCATTTGACCACCAAATTATTAAATTCCGCCCAAAATCGCGCCCCGGATCTCAAATCCCGTGTTGACCCCGATAGACCGGACAACTATCACTTTACCGGACGTCCGGATCCCCAGGAACCACCGGATGTCCAACCTTACCGGACGACCGAAACCCCTAACCCAAGCTGAAATTAGCGGATTTCTGACCCGAACGGATGTCCAGCGACTGGACATCCATTATTTCCAGACGTCCGCTACGTGTAAAAACTAACTTCGCTGAAATTTTGTTTCGGCCATGACCAATTCATCCGAACTCCGATTTTGACGTTCTTTAGCTCATTTCAAAGCTATTGACATCCCCCTTCCCACAAAAATACCACCAACATCATTTGAGTCCGTCAATTTTTTTGCAACTTTGGCATCTTTGCCTAGGGCTTCCACCACATCACCCGCATTACCACCACCGACTTCCGCAACCTAACCTATTTTGTTCACAATCGCATTAGTGGTTGTTGGAGTTGTGATTCGAGGCTCCTAAGGTGTTTCGGCTACTTAGGGACCATTGCTTCTTCATCAACCACCACCACCACTACCGCATAGGCTTACCCGCCATACACTTCCGCCACTCCAACTTAACCCAATTTTGTTTGTGTTGTGAGTTGTGTCTCCTAAGATGTTTTGGCTACTTAGGGATGGTGACCTTCAACTCCGAATCACATAACCCCATAACCTCCACTTCCGCATTGCCTTCTCGCATAACCCATCATTGCATTTCCGCAATCCCATTGAGCTTCCGCAACACCACCACCGCATTCTGCTACCACCATTTGACATTTGTCATTTGAGATTTTGAGTTCGCGGTTTTTTTTCATTTCCTAAGGTGTTTCGGCTACTTAGGGATGAGTCTCCATCATCTTGGTATCTCCATTAAGATCACCGGCCACTCATCATCGCCACGAGGTCGTCATCGACATTGACCACTTCACCATCATCCGTCCGTGGCTTACAAACAAGAAACCCTCGACGGTAACCTCCATATCAGTATCATCTTGGTATCGTGGTATCCCTGCATTGTATATTCCCTTACCATTGCATTGATAACCCCTAGCCTATTTTGCGTCACTTGCCTAGGGGGGGGGGGGGGGGGGGGGGGGGGGGGGGGGGGGGGGGGGGGGGGGGGGGGGGGGGGGGGGGGGGGGGGGGGGGGGGGGGGGGGGGGGGGGGGGGGGGGGGGGGGGGGGGGGGGGGGGGGGGGGGGGGGGGGGGGGGGGGGGGGGGGGGGGGGGGGGGGGGGGGGGGGGGGGGGGGGGGGGGGGGGGGGGGGGGGGGGGGGGGGGGGGGGGGGGGGGGGGGGGGGGGGGGGGGGGGGGGGGGGGGGGGGGGGGGGGGGGGGGGGGGGGGGGGGGGGGGGGGGGGGGGGGGGGGGGGGGGGGGGGGGGGGGGGGGGGGGGGGGGGGGGGGGGGGGGGGGGGGGGGGGGGGGGGGGGGGGGGGGGGGGGGGGGGGGGGGGGGGGGGGGGGGGGGGGGGGGGGGGGGGGGGGGGGGGGGGGGGGGGGGGGGGGGGGGGGGGGGGGGGGGGGGGGGGGGGGGGGGGGGGGGGGGGGGGGGGGGGGGGGGGGGGGGGGGGGGGGGGGGGGGGGGGGGGGGGGGGGGGGGGGGGGGGGGGGGGGGGGGGGGGGGGGGGGGGGGGGGGGGGGGGGGGGGGGGGGGGGGGGGGGGGGGGGGGGGGGGGGGGGGGGGGGGGGGGGGGGGGGGGGGGGGGGGGGGGGGGGGGGGGGGGGGGGGGGGGGGGGGGGGGGGGGGGGGGGGGGGGGGGGGGGGGGGGGGGGGGGGGGGGGGGGGGGGGGGGGGGGGGGGGGGGGGGGGGGGGGGGGGGGGGGGGGGGGGGGGGGGGGGGGGGGGGGGGGGGGGGGGGGGGGGGGGGGGGGGGGGGGGGGGGGGGGGGGGGGGGGGGGGGGGGGGGGGGGGGGGGGGGGGGGGGGGGGGGGGGGGGGGGGGGGGGGGGGGGGGGGGGGGGGGGGGGGGGGGGGGGGGGGGGGGGGGGGGGGGGGGGGGGGGGGGGGGGGGGGGGGGGGGGGGGGGGGGGGGGGGGGGGGGGGGGGGGGGGGGGGGGGGGGGGGGGGGGGGGGGGGGGGGGGGGGGGGGGGGGGGGGGGGGGGGGGGGGGGGGGGGGGGGGGGGGGGGGGGGGGGGGGGGGGGGGGGGGGGGGGGGGGGGGGGGGGGGGGGGGGGGGGGGGGGGGGGGGGGGGGGGGGGGGGGGGGGGGGGGGGGGGGGGGGGGGGGGGGGGGGGGGGGGGGGGGGGGGGGGGGGGGGGGGGGGGGGGGGGGGGGGGGGGGGGGGGGGGGGGGGGGGGGGGGGGGGGGGGGGGGGGGGGGGGGGGGGGGGGGGGGGGGGGGGGGGGGGGGGGGGGGGGGGGGGGGGGGGGGGGGGGGGGGGGGGGGGGGGGGGGGGGGGGGGGGGGGGGGGGGGGGGGGGGGGGGGGGGGGGGGGGGGGGGGGGGGGGGGGGGGGGGGGGGGGGGGGGGGGGGGGGGGGGGGGGGGGGGGGGGGGGGGGGGGGGGGGGGGGGGGGGGGGGGGGGGGGGGGGGGGGGGGGGGGGGGGGGGGGGGGGGGGGGGGGGGGGGGGGGGGGGGGGGGGGGGGGGGGGGGGGGGGGGGGGGGGGGGGGGGGGGGGGGGGGGGGGGGGGGGGGGGGGGGGGGGGGGGGGGGGGGGGGGGGGGGGGGGGGGGGGGGGGGGGGGGGGGGGGGGGGGGGGGGGGGGGGGGGGGGGGGGGGGGGGGGGGGGGGGGGGGGGGGGGGGGGGGGGGGGGGGGGGGGGGGGGGGGGGGGGGGGGGGGGGGGGGGGGGGGGGGGGGGGGGGGGGGGGGGGGGGGGGGGGGGGGGGGGGGGGGGGGGGGGGGGGGGGGGGGGGGGGGGGGGGGGGGGGGGGGGGGGGGGGGGGGGGGGGGGGGGGGGGGGGGGGGGGGGGGGGGGGGGGGGGGGGGGGGGGGGGGGGGGGGGGGGGGGGGGGGGGGGGGGGGGGGGGGGGGGGGGGGGGGGGGGGGGGGGGGGGGGGGGGGGGGGGGGGGGGGGGGGGGGGGGGGGGGGGGGGGGGGGGGGGGGGGGGGGGGGGGGGGGGGGGGGGGGGGGGGGGGGGGGGGGGGGGGGGGGGGGGGGGGGGGGGGGGGGGGGGGGGGGGGGGGGGGGGGGGGGGGGGGGGGGGGGGGGGGGGGGGGGGGGGGGGGGGGGGGGGGGGGGGGGGGGGGGGGGGGGGGGGGGGGGGGGGGGGGGGGGGGGGGGGGGGGGGGGGGGGGGGGGGGGGGGGGGGGGGGGGGGGGGGGGGGGGGGGGGGGGGGGGGGGGGGGGGGGGGGGGGGGGGGGGGGGGGGGGGGGGGGGGGGGGGGGGGGGGGGGGGGGGGGGGGGGGGGGGGGGGGGGGGGGGGGGGGGGGGGGGGGGGGGGGGGGGGGGGGGGGGGGGGGGGGGGGGGGGGGGGGGGGGGGGGGGGGGGGGGGGGGGGGGGGGGGGGGGGGGGGGGGGGGGGGGGGGGGGGGGGGGGGGGGGGGGGGGGGGGGGGGGGGGGGGGGGGGGGGGGGGGGGGGGGGGGGGGGGGGGGGGGGGGGGGGGGGGGGGGGGGGGGGGGGGGGGGGGGGGGGGGGGGGGGGGGGGGGGGGGGGGGGGGGGGGGGGGGGGGGGCCTTAAGAAAAAAGCCTTAAAATAAAATAGGAAAATAAATTTTAAAATTATATTTTTGTGGTTTCTGGGTATCCTATATCTAATAGGAGTCAGACATATTTTTAGAAACATTTTTACTGCCCTTAATTAAGTACCTGCAGTGCAAACCTCAATTCAGGGGTTTTTGGAAAACTAATTTTTCAAAATACTATTTGGCCAAATTATTTTTGTAAGAAATTATTTTGGTGTCCTATACACATGGCATGATCATTGGTTCAAGAGTTTGGAGCAAGGAGATGAAGTATAGGAGTTGGAGGATTTATTTGATTTTTAGAGCACTTGCAAACAACAGACAAAACCCAATCAAGGTAAGGTCCAAAACACTCAAAAGTTTTTGTCAAACCACATTTTATCATGATTTATTAGCTTAAGTGTTGTGGCATGAAAATCAGGGTGTGACAGCAGCCCCTTTGTATCCAGACATGTTGTGGCTTGCTGTCGACTGTTGTGTCCGGTGTTGATTCCGAACTGGTATTCGATCAGTGTGATCATTTTGATGACCATAACCCCGCGCCGGAGCGTGTCCTCTAGATCCATAGATGGACCTAGTCGCGCTGGCCTTTTCGTCCATGAGCTCACGTATATCACGTGCTGGCTTGTGTGCGGCGTCAGTAGTTGCTCTATCTTGGCCATGAGGTGGTTGGTCCGGCCGATTGGCCGTATTGTTCTTCGGCGGAATGGGCTCTATGGACTCATCGTCGAATTCGGGCAGCAGCTTGCGCTTTGGGTAGCTCTTTGTGTGGCGATCGTCGCCATATTTTTCTTTGGTGTCTAGCACTTTACTCCATCTGTAGTTGAGCGTATCCTGCGTGGCCTTAAGCCTTTGCTTCTGCTTCTTTAGGCTCCTCGCAGTGGCCATGAGCCTTCTGCGGAGGTTATCTTGTTCCAGGCGTTTTTCCGGGATGATGAATGCATCATCGTCCGGACTGTCCTCCTCTCCGGAGGCAGGTTGATGTGTTCGACCCTCAGGTAGCCAAAGGAGTCGAGAGGGGCTCGGGGTGGCCTTTTATGGCGGGGCGATGGTGCACCATGGACGAGTGTGCCGGCGAGGCCGTTGCCGTTGCTAGGGGTCGCGGGGGCTCGTGTGTGCATGGCCGGGGCATTTGTAGAGATGGTCTATGGCCGGGGGAAAGGAGAGAAGGAGCGGGGACGGGTCAGAGGCGTCGCGTGTGTGTGGCTTCCCATTGGAGTCCTCAGGCGGCTGGTGCGCGTGCGAGAGGAGGCAGCAGGAGGAAGAGAGAGGAGGGGCCTGCACGGCTGTCGTGTTGCAGACATGGAGGACCTCGACTGGCGCGAGGGGGAGGCTCGAGGTGGTCGGAAGCCTCGGGCAGGACGCAGCTACAGTGCAGGAGCACACTGTAGCGCGCTCTAGAGCATGCAAATGGCTGGCACCCGTGGCTTTTTGTGCACACCAGCGCGTCCACTTGTGTCTGGCAACTGCAGGGGGGAGTAAACAATGTGGAAATGGCATTGGATGCCTTGGGGAGCCACTAGAAGAGAGGAGGGGTGGAGAGAGAGTGAAAATGTTGCTGTCCAGAGAAGAAAAGTGGATCCCTTCCCACCTTCATCATTGTATCTCGGGCAGGGAAGCACACCAGAGGTAGAGGGGTACTAGGAGAGGTTGTGGGAAGAAGTTCAGCTCATGGAGATTAGTGGAAGGGGTTAAAACATGAATTTTAAGATTCTTCCAGAAGGTGTTTGATGTTTGTTTGGGGAAGAATATGATTTCCATTTGTTATGAGGCTTGACAGGGTCAAATGGTATGATAAAATAAGAGGTTCCACCAATATTGAGTTCATTTGGGAAAAGTTGCCAATGCAACTTTTGTAAACCCTAGAAATTGGCAGAAATGAACTTGTGTAGATATAGCTGATCAAATCACTTCTCCTTGAGGCACCACTTGGTGTGGTGGCCTCATTTGGTCATGTGATCATGCTCACAAAAGTTGGAATCAAGGAGAGAAAGTTGGTAATGTAGAGTTGTTCAAATTTGCTTCTGGATAGGAAGGGTTTTGGGGCACTTTGATCAAGTTAAATTGTTCCCCAACTTGTTCTACTTGGTCTAGATGATTTATTAGACCATTGCAGCATGCGTACAAATCTTGAGAGTATCTGGACAAGTTTGCTAATGCAAAGTTTTTCAAACTTGAAAAAGGGCAGAAATGGTTTTGAGAGGGTTTCATGGGGTTATGCTATTCTCCATGACATGGTACTTGGCAAGATCATCAAAAATGTCATATGTGACATGTTATAATTTTCCTGGATTTATTTGAACATATTTCTTATATAAATATTTCAAATATTTGAAATGCTCTGGTCTTCAAGAATCTGATTGACACGCTCGACTTGGCCGCTAGTTTGAGGATGAAAGGATGTGCTAAAACGGATGTTGGTGCCCATGGCCTTCTGAAAAGAATCCCAAAACTTCGACGTGAAGATGCTGCCACGATCTGAAGAAATCAACTGCGAATGCCATGTAGAGAGACAATCCGAGAAGTATATAGCTCTGCCAATTGAGCTGCTGTGATATACTCTTTGATAGGAAGGAAATGAGCCACTTTAGTGAGTTTGTCGATGACAAAGAATATAGCATCATTACCACGCTTGGACTTTGGAAACCTAGTCAGGAAGTCTATCTCAATGTGGTCAAACTTCCATTCTGGAATGGCAAGAGGTTGGAGGAGACCAGCTGGTCGTTGGTGTTCTGCCTTCACTCTTCTGCAGACATCACATTCATTCACAAACTGAGCAATCTCACGCTTCATTCGAGTCCACCAATACGACTGCTTGAGGTCATGGTACATCTTTGTACTTCCAGGGTGGATAGAGAGGAGTGAATTGTGAGCCTCGTTCATAATGACTTTACGAAGATCACCTTTAGGCACAACAATGCGATCCTTGAAGAATAGAGTATCCTTGTCATCAAGGCAATAGCACTTGTACTTAGGTTGACTCTTGGCAATCCCAATCTTCACCTTCTTCACCATAGCATCAAGAAGTTGAGCCTCGCGAATCTGATCTTCCAAAGTAGGAGATACTTGAAGGTTGGCGAGGAAACCTTGAGGAACAACTTGCAGATTGAGTTTGCGGAAAGCTTCACAAAGCTCGGGTTGGTAAGGCTTGAGAATCAAACTGTTACAGTAAGCCTTCCTGCTCAATGCGTCAGCAATTACATTGGCCTTGCCTGGAGTATATTCGATGCTCGGATTATACTCTTGAATCATTTCGACCCAACGAGTCTGCCTGAGGTTGAGATTAGGCTGAGTGAAGATGTACTTGAGACTCTTGTGGTTAGTGAAGATGTCCACTTTTCTTCCCAATAAGAGATGTCTCCACGTCAAAAGAGCATGCACAACTGCCGCCAACTCGAGGTCGTGAGTGGGGTAGTTCTTTTCATTGGGCTTCAACTGGCGAGAAGTATAGGCCACAACTTTCTTCTCTTGCATCAACACTGCACCAAGACCTTGAAGAGAGGCATCACAGAAGACCTCAAACGGTTTGGATTCATCAGGAGGAGTCAGAACTGGAGCAGTGACTAACTTCGCTTTCAGGGTGTTGAAAGTGATGTCACATTCCGGAGACCAAACGTACTTCACGTGCTTCTGGAGCAGGTTGGAAAGAGGCTTCACGATCTTAGAGAAGTTCTCAACGAACCTTCGACAATAGCTAGCGAGCCCAAGGAAGCTGCGGAGTTGCTTCACGTTCTGAGGTGGTTCCCAATTCACAATTGCAGACACCTTCTCAGGATTCACCGCTAAGCCCTTGGCAGAGATGATATGTCCAAGGTAGAGAACCTCATCGACCCAAAACTCGCACTTAGAAAACTAGGCATAGAACTGATGTTCTCTGAGCTTATCCAGCACCAAACGCAAGTGCTTGGCATGATCTTCTTTGTTCTTGGAAAAGACCAAAATGTCATTGAGGTAGACCAAGACGAAGTCATTTGTGTAGGGGTTGAAGATGAAATTCATCATGTGAGAGAATGTCGGAGGAGCGTTGTTGCACTGTGCATTTTGTAACATGTCGTTTGCATTAATAAAGCAAGAAAAGTTGGGCCAACAAAAACTTTTGCATTATTTTGCTTTTATTTTGGAGTTGGTTTTCTCTCTGTGATTTTTCAAGTGCTCTTTAAAGTCAACTACTCCACCTTCTGTACTTCATCTCCTTGCCCCAAACTTCTGCCCAATGATCATGCCATGTGTATAGTACAATATAGTATTTTCTTACAAAAATAATTTGGCCAAATAGTATTTTCAAAAATTAGTTTTCCAAAAACCCCTGGATTGAGGTTTGCACTGCAAGTACCTGATTTGGGGTATGAAAAATATTTCAAAAGGTATATTTGAAACCTATTAGATATAGGATTCCCATAAACCCCAAAAATATAATTTTAAAAGTTATTTTACTATTTTATTTAAAAGCTTTTTCTAAAGGCCAGAAATGGTCTTTAATAGGGAAAAAATATTTTATTATTTTAAAAATATTTGACAAAAATCAGGGAAACTCAGTGGGCATATATTTACCATATATAAGAGTTTCAACACATGGTCATGTTCAAAATATTGGACAAAACCTCCCAAAACCATTTCTGCCCATTTCAAGGATTTGAAATATTTCTACAGGAAATATTTCCATAAAAATCCAAGAAAAATCCAGAAAGTCACAAATGCATATTGTGATGATCTTGCAAAGCCTCACTTCAATCAAGGTCATTTTGGTCCACCAAAATGCCCCATAACCATTTCTGTTCAGAACCTAATTTGAACAAGTTTGTACTACCAACTTTCTCCCCTTAATCCCAACTTTTGTGAGCATGTTGACATGACCAAATGAGGCCACTACACCAAGTAGTGCATCAAGGAGAAGTATTATGCTCAACTAGATCTACACAAGTCTATTTCTGCTCATTTCTAGGGTTTACAAAAGTTGCATTGGCAACTTTGCCCAAATAAGCTCCAAATTGGTGGAAGACCCTAATTATATGTGTCATTTCACCCTGTGGAGTCTCATGGCAATTGGAAATCATTTGCTTGCCAAAACCTTTATCAAACACCTTCTGCTACTTTTCAAAAATCACCATTTTGACCACTAAAACTATTCTCCTTGAGCTCAACTTTTTACCACAGCTCCTCCTAGTCCACTTTCACCTCCAGTAACAATGGAAAATCCACAGCTCCATTATTGGATGCATGAAACCACGGGGGGAGCCCATTTCTCCCTCTTCTTCTACCTCTCTCCTCTCCTACTGGCCATCCAGAGCATCCAATGCCTCTCCCTACTTCTTTACTCCACCCTTGAGCTACTGGACACGGTTGGCCGCGCCCACAAGGGGGGGGGGGGGGGGGGGGGGGGGGGGGGGGGGGGGGGGGGGGGGGGGGGGGGGGGGGGGGGGGGGGGGGGGGGGGGGGGGGGGGGGGGGGGGGGGGGGGGGGGGGGGGGGGGGGGGGGGGGGGGGGGGGGGGGGGGGGGGGGGGGGGGGGGGGGGGGGGGGGGGGGGGGGGGGGGGGGGGGGGGGGGGGGGGGGGGGGGGGGGGGGGGGGGGGGGGGGGGGGGGGGGGGGGGGGGGGGGGGGGGGGGGGGGGGGGGGGGGGGGGGGGGGGGGGGGGGGGGGGGGGGGGGGGGGGGGGGGGGGGGGGGGGGGGGGGGGGGGGGGGGGGGGGGGGGGGGGGGGGGGGGGGGGGGGGGGGGGGGGGGGGGGGGGGGGGGGGGGGGGGGGGGGGGGGGGGGGGGGGGGGGGGGGGGGGGGGGGGGGGGGGGGGGGGGGGGGGGGGGGGGGGGGGGGGGGGGGGGGGGGGGGGGGGGGGGGGGGGGGGGGGGGGGGGGGGGGGGGGGGGGGGGGGGGGGGGGGGGGGGGGGGGGGGGGGGGGGGGGGGGGGGGGGGGGGGGGGGGGGGGGGGGGGGGGGGGGGGGGGGGGGGGGGGGGGGGGGGGGGGGGGGGGGGGGGGGGGGGGGGGGGGGGGGGGGGGGGGGGGGGGGGGGGGGGGGGGGGGGGGGGGGGGGGGGGGGGGGGGGGGGGGGGGGGGGGGGGGGGGGGGGGGGGGGGGGGGGGGGGGGGGGGGGGGGGGGGGGGGGGGGGGGGGGGGGGGGGGGGGGGGGGGGGGGGGGGGGGGGGGGGGGGGGGGGGGGGGGGGGGGGGGGGGGGGGGGGGGGGGGGGGGGGGGGGGGGGGGGGGGGGGGGGGGGGGGGGGGGGGGGGGGGGGGGGGGGGGGGGGGGGGGGGGGGGGGGGGGGGGGGGGGGGGGGGGGGGGGGGGGGGGGGGGGGGGGGGGGGGGGGGGGGGGGGGGGGGGGGGGGGGGGGGGGGGGGGGGGGGGGGGGGGGGGGGGGGGGGGGGGGGGGGGGGGGGGGGGGGGGGGGGGGGGGGGGGGGGGGGGGGGGGGGGGGGGGGGGGGGGGGGGGGGGGGGGGGGGGGGGGGGGGGGGGGGGGGGGGGGGGGGGGGGGGGGGGGGGGGGGGGGGGGGGGGGGGGGGGGGGGGGGGGGGGGGGGGGGGGGGGGGGGGGGGGGGGGGGGGGGGGGGGGGGGGGGGGGGGGGGGGGGGGGGGGGGGGGGGGGGGGGGGGGGGGGGGGGGGGGGGGGGGGGGGGGGGGGGGGGGGGGGGGGGGGGGGGGGGGGGGGGGGGGGGGGGGGGGGGGGGGGGGGGGGGGGGGGGGGGGGGGGGGGGGGGGGGGGGGGGGGGGGGGGGGGGGGGGGGGGGGGGGGGGGGGGGGGGGGGGGGGGGGGGGGGGGGGGGGGGGGGGGGGGGGGGGGGGGGGGGGGGGGGGGGGGGGGGGGGGGGGGGGGGGGGGGGGGGGGGGGGGGGGGGGGGGGGGGGGGGGGGGGGGGGGGGGGGGGGGGGGGGGGGGGGGGGGGGGGGGGGGGGGGGGGGGGGGGGGGGGGGGGGGGGGGGGGGGGGGGGGGGGGGGGGGGGGGGGGGGGGGGGGGGGGGGGGGGGGGGGGGGGGGGGGGGGGGGGGGGGGGGGGGGGGGGGGGGGGGGGGGGGGGGGGGGGGGGGGGGGGGGGGGGGGGGGGGGGGGGGGGGGGGGGGGGGGGGGGGGGGGGGGGGGGGGGGGGGGGGGGGGGGGGGGGGGGGGGGGGGGGGGGGGGGGGGGGGGGGGGGGGGGGGGGGGGGGGGGGGGGGGGGGGGGGGGGGGGGGGGGGGGGGGGGGGGGGGGGGGGGGGGGGGGGGGGGGGGGGGGGGGGGGGGGGGGGGGGGGGGGGGGGGGGGGGGGGGGGGGGGGGGGGGGGGGGGGGGGGGGGGGGGGGGGGGGGGGGGGGGGGGGGGGGGGGGGGGGGGGGGGGGGGGGGGGGGGGGGGGGGGGGGGGGGGGGGGGGGGGGGGGGGGGGGGGGGGGGGGGGGGGGGGGGGGGGGGGGGGGGGGGGGGGGGGGGGGGGGGGGGGGGGGGGGGGGGGGGGGGGGGGGGGGGGGGGGGGGGGGGGGGGGGGGGGGGGGGGGGGGGGGGGGGGGGGGGGGGGGGGGGGGGGGGGGGGGGGGGGGGGGGGGGGGGGGGGGGGGGGGGGGGGGGGGGGGGGGGGGGGGGGGGGGGGGGGGGGGGGGGGGGGGGGGGGGGGGGGGGGGGGGGGGGGGGGGGGGGGGGGGGGGGGGGGGGGGGGGGGGGGGGGGGGGGGGGGGGGGGGGGGGGGGGGGGGGGGGGGGGGGGGGGGGGGGGGGGGGGGGGGGGGGGGGGGGGGGGGGGGGGGGGGGGGGGGGGGGGGGGGGGGGGGGGGGGGGGGGGGGGGGGGGGGGGGGGGGGGGGGGGGGGGGGGGGGGGGGGGGGGGGGGGGGGGGGGGGGGGGGGGGGGGGGGGGGGGGGGGGGGGGGGGGGGGGGGGGGGGGGGGGGGGGGGGGGGGGGGGGGGGGGGGGGGGGGGGGGGGGGGGGGGGGGGGGGGGGGGGGGGGGGGGGGGGGGGGGGGGGGGGGGGGGGGGGGGGGGGGGGGGGGGGGGGGGGGGGGGGGGGGGGGGGGGGGGGGGGGGGGGGGGGGGGGGGGGGGGGGGGGGGGGGGGGGGGGGGGGGGGGGGGGGGGGGGGGGGGGGGGGGGGGGGGGGGGGGGGGGGGGGGGGGGGGGGGGGGGGGGGGGGGGGGGGGGGGGGGGGGGGGGGGGGGGGGGGGGGGGGGGGGGGGGGGGGGGGGGGGGGGGGGGGGGGGGGGGCAAAAAAGAAGGAAGTCTCACATCAACGAGGCTAATCAATGGGCTATGAAGATGCCCACCGATTGATGTTAATGCAAGGAGTAGGGATTGACATGCAACGGATGCACTAGAGCTATAAATGTATGAAAGCTCAACAAAAGAAACTAGTGGGTGTGCATCCAACTTGCTTGCTCACGAAGACCTAGGACACTTGAGGAGGCCCATTGTTGGAATATACAAGCCAAGTTTTATAATGAAAAATTCCCACTAGTATATGAAAGTGATAACATGAGAGACTCTCTATTATGAAGATCATGGTGTGTGACGCCCCAAGACCGGAGCTTCAGATGCCTTCCAGGGTTTCCGTGTTTTGTTGTGTGATTTGTTTCTGCTTGTTGCATTCATCTTTGCATCATGTGCATTGCATCATGTCATCCTGCCATCATGTCATTTCCTTTCTTAACTCAACTAAATAAATGGCATGGATCTTTGATCCATTTAAATCGAGCGAATTCACATGATGATTCTCTTTATATCATATCCTCCCGATATTAGGGAGCTATGTTAAATATTCCATTTTTGGAATCACCCATAAACACACTTGCAAATAATCACATGCCTTTTCTCGCTTCAAGTTTGGTCCCCAAACTTTGCTTATATTCTTTCATCATTTCCCGGAGCTGCACCAAATATCCGAACATTTTTGGACCTTGCTAACTCTCA
>JAAAWM010010019.1:0-32669 GCA_036873465.1 Thinopyrum obtusiflorum
GATGTTTTTGATGTTGGGGTTTTTGCCAGTTCTCTTTGTGAGTCTTAGAGCTTATGGTCATCTTGATGACAAGCTCGAGTTCATCAAAAACGGAGTTTACATGCATCTTCTATGATGTCTTCGATGTTGGAGGTCATGCCGGTTCTTCTCTTTTAGAGGTTTCACTCCTCTATATCTTAGGCATACCTCCCCTGCCTCTTCTTACTATAATCAGTCCTTGTTGGATGCTACTCGTCGTCATCTATCCAACAAGCTTGAGTTTTCTCAATTCGGAGCTCATATACAGAAGTTGTGGCAGTTTAGGCTTTATTGCATCCTCTGTTTTCTCTGTTGTGTTCCTGAAAGCCTCAAGCAGTAGTACTGCTCTCTAGAGCGGTAGTACAGCTTGTAAGCGGCAGTACCGCGGCCCTGTGCCGCGCGTAGTACCGCTGCTTCTGGGGATGTGTTTTTTCGTGCCGGGTTTCGCGGTAGTAGAGCGGTAGTATCTCTTATAAGCGGTAAGTGGTACTACCTCTCCACCCGAGCGGTAGCAGTAAGCGGTACTACCTCTCCCCAGAGCGGTACTACCTCTCTGGCAGAACTACAGCTCATGTTTTACTCTCTCGTTGGGCTGTTTTGACCGTGCTAAGCGGTAGTACCGCTTCTCCAAGCGGTAGTACCGCTTGTGCACGACCTAAGCACATAACGGTTGGATTCGGGAGGTCCTATAAAAGGGGGTCTTCTTCCCCATTGAACCTTATCCCTTTAGCTCGTGTTCTTCCCTCATTGTTGACCTTCTTCGAGCTTGCTTTCTCTCAATTCGTCCATGGATTCTTGCTAGTTTTTGGGGGAAAAGAGAGAGGAGATCTAGATACACATTCCCACCAATCACTTTCTCCTCTATGTGAGGGGAACCCCTTTGATCTAGATCTTGGAGTTCTTCATGTTCTCTTCTATGTTCTTCCTCTAATTTTTCTCCCTAGCATTAGTTGCTTTAGTGGGATTTGGGATAGAAGGACTTGGGCACTCTGTGTGCCCTTGCCATTGCATTTGATGCATCGGTTTGAGTTCTCCACGGTGATATGTGGAAGTTTCAAGTTGAGAAGCTTATTACTTTTGGGTGCTTGGTACCCTTGAGCTTGTTCCTCTTGGGTGCCTTGGTGCCCTAGACGGTTGGTGGTGTTCGGAGCTCAATCATTGTGGTGTAAAGCTCTGGGCAAGCGTTGGGGTCTCCAATTAGGTTGTGGAGATCACCCCAAGCAATTTGACGGGTTCCGGTGACCGCCCCCAAGGGTTGCCAAAGTGTACGGGTTCGGTGACCGCCCCCAAGGGTTGCCATTTGTACGGGTTCGGTGACCGCCCTCAAGGGTCATTTAGTGGAATGACGGCATCTTGCATTGTGCGAGGGCGTGAGGAGATTACGGTGGCCCTAGTGGCTTCTTGGGGAGCATTGTGCCTCCACACCGCTCCAAACGGAGATTAGCATCCGCAAGGGTGTGAACTTCGGGATACATCGTCGTCTCTGCATGCCTCGGTTATCTCATACCCAAGCCCTTTACTTATGCACTTTACTTTCTGATAGCCATAGCATGGCATGTTATATATCTTGCTATCACTTAGTTGTTTATCTTGCTTAGCATAAGTTGTTGGTGCACATAGGTGAGCCTAGTTGATTTAGGTTTTGTGCTTGACAAATTAAACGCTAGTTTTATTCCGCATTTGTTCAAGCCTAAACCGTAATTATTTTAAAGCGCCTATTCACCCCCCCTCTAGGCGACATCCACCATCTTTCAATTGGTATCAGAGCCTCATCTCTCTTTATAAGGCTTAACCGCCTAGAGAGTAAGGATGTCGACTAGGGGTTTAGGATTCTCTTACACTCTTAGTTTTGATGGCACAAATTTTGACGTTTCGGTAATTCGCATGCTTAATCCCTTTAGGGTCATCGACCCAAACTTAGAGCGAATTGTAGATATGGAGTTTTCTCCTCCAAAGGATCCCCAAAGATTATCTTTAGAGGATGAGAAAAACTCTTATCTCAATGCTCAAGCTTCTAATGTGCTTTTCGATGCTTTGAGCAATGTGGTTGTATTTCAGCTCATGCCGTTTTGGGATGCTCATGAGTTGTGGACAAAGCTTCAAGATAAATATGGTGTGTCCAAGATTTGTGGAGATAATTGTCCTCCCTCCACCTCCGGTCATATAGTGTTCTCAACTTCTTCTACTTCACCTACATGTGGTTTTCCACAAGGTAATGACATGGTGAGTAGTGGTGTTCATTGCATTGATGATAGTGGGCTTATTGTTGATAATCCTTCATCACTTTCTTATTCCAATGCTTCATCTTTGGACTTTAGCACTTTGAGCACTCCAAATGTTTCACATGCTTATGTTGAAAGTCCATGCATATCATGTAGAAATTGCTTGACTAAATCTCATGATGATATGCTTGCTATATCTTGTTGCCATGATAAAAATGCATGTATTTCCTCGAGTTGTTGTGCTAACAATGTAGAGGAAACCCAACACTCCATGGAACAAGATGTGGTCTTGAATGGTGCTTCAAGGGATCCTACATCGTCATCTATTGCTTTTTGCCTTATGGCTAAGGCTTCAAATGTATCTCCTACTTTGAACCCCAATATGTCTCTGGGGGGGGGGGGGGGGGGGGGGGGGGGGGGGGGGGGGGGGGGGGGGGGGGGGGGGGGGGGGGGGGGGGGGGGGGGGGGGGGGGGGGGGGGGGGGGGGGGGGGGGGGGGGGGGGGGGGGGGGGGGGGGGGGGGGGGGGGGGGGGGGGGGGGGGGGGGGGGGGGGGGGGGGGGGGGGGGGGGGGGGGGGGGGGGGGGGGGGGGGGGGGGGGGGGGGGGGGGGGGGGGGGGGGGGGGGGGGGGGGGGGGGGGGGGGGGGGGGGGGGGGGGGGGGGGGGGGGGGGGGGGGGGGGGGGGGGGGGGGGGGGGGGGGGGGGGGGGGGGGGGGGGGGGGGGGGGGGGGGGGGGGGGGGGGGGGGGGGGGGGGGGGGGGGGGGGGGGGGGGGGGGGGGGGGGGGGGGGGGGGGGGGGGGGGGGGGGGGGGGGGGGGGGGGGGGGGGGGGGGGGGGGGGGGGGGGGGGGGGGGGGGGGGGGGGGGGGGGGGGGGGGGGGGGGGGGGGGGGGGGGGGGGGGGGGGGGGGGGGGGGGGGGGGGGGGGGGGGGGGGGGGGGGGGGGGGGGGGGGGGGGGGGGGGGGGGGGGGGGGGGGGGGGGGGGGGGGGGGGGGGGGGGGGGGGGGGGGGGGGGGGGGGGGGGGGGGGGGGGGGGGGGGGGGGGGGGGGGGGGGGGGGGGGGGGGGGGGGGGGGGGGGGGGGGGGGGGGGGGGGGGGGGGGGGGGGGGGGGGGGGGGGGGGGGGGGGGGGGGGGGGGGGGGGGGGGGGGGGGGGGGGGGGGGGGGGGGGGGGGGGGGGGGGGGGGGGGGGGGGGGGGGGGGGGGGGGGGGGGGGGGGGGGGGGGGGGGGGGGGGGGGGGGGGGGGGGGGGGGGGGGGGGGGGGGGGGGGGGGGGGGGGGGGGGGGGGGGGGGGGGGGGGGGGGGGGGGGGGGGGGGGGGGGGGGGGGGGGGGGGGGGGGGGGGGGGGGGGGGGGGGGGGGGGGGGGGGGGGGGGGGGGGGGGGGGGGGGGGGGGGGGGGGGGGGGGGGGGGGGGGGGGGGGGGGGGGGGGGGGGGGGGGGGGGGGGGGGGGGGGGGGGGGGGGGGGGGGGGGGGGGGGGGGGGGGGGGGGGGGGGGGGGGGGGGGGGGGGGGGGGGGGGGGGGGGGGGGGGGGGGGGGGGGGGGGGGGGGGGGGGGGGGGGGGGGGGGGGGGGGGGGGGGGGGGGGGGGGGGGGGGGGGGGGGGGGGGGGGGGGGGGGGGGGGGGGGGGGGGGGGGGGGGGGGGGGGGGGGGGGGGGGGGGGGGGGGGGGGGGGGGGGGGGGGGGGGGGGGGGGGGGGGGGGGGGGGGGGGGGGGGGGGGGGGGGGGGGGGGGGGGGGGGGGGGGGGGGGGGGGGGGGGGGGGGGGGGGGGGGGGGGGGGGGGGGGGGGGGGGGGGGGGGGGGGGGGGGGGGGGGGGGGGGGGGGGGGGGGGGGGGGGGGGGGGGGGGGGGGGGGGGGGGGGGGGGGGGGGGGGGGGGGGGGGGGGGGGGGGGGGGGGGGGGGGGGGGGGGGGGGGGGGGGGGGGGGGGGGGGGGGGGGGGGGGGGGGGGGGGGGGGGGGGGGGGGGGGGGGGGGGGGGGGGGGGGGGGGGGGGGGGGGGGGGGGGGGGGGGGGGGGGGGGGGGGGGGGGGGGGGGGGGGGGGGGGGGGGGGGGGGGGGGGGGGGGGGGGGGGGGGGGGGGGGGGGGGGGGGGGGGGGGGGGGGGGGGGGGGGGGGGGGGGGGGGGGGGGGGGGGGGGGGGGGGGGGGGGGGGGGGGGGGGGGGGGGGGGGGGGGGGGGGGGGGGGGGGGGGGGGGGGGGGGGGGGGGGGGGGGGGGGGGGGGGGGGGGGGGGGGGGGGGGGGGGGGGGGGGGGGGGGGGGGGGGGGGGGGGGGGGGGGGGGGGGGGGGGGGGGGGGGGGGGGGGGGGGGGGGGGGGGGGGGGGGGGGGGGGGGGGGGGGGGGGGGGGGGGGGGGGGGGGGGGGGGGGGGGGGGGGGGGGGGGGGGGGGGGGGGGGGGGGGGGGGGGGGGGGGGGGGGGGGGGGGGGGGGGGGGGGGGGGGGGGGGGGGGGGGGGGGGGGGGGGGGGGGGGGGGGGGGGGGGGGGGGGGGGGGGGGGGGGGGGGGGGGGGGGGGGGGGGGGGGGGGGGGGGGGGGGGGGGGGGGGGGGGGGGGGGGGGGGGGGGGGGGGGGGGGGGGGGGGGGGGGGGGGGGGGGGGGGGGGGGGGGGGGGGGGGGGGGGGGGGGGGGGGGGGGGGGGGGGGGGGGGGGGGGGGGGGGGGGGGGGGGGGGGGGGGGGGGGGGGGGGGGGGGGGGGGGGGGGGGGGGGGGGGGGGGGGGGGGGGGGGGGGGGGGGGGGGGGGGGGGGGGGGGGGGGGGGGGGGGGGGGGGGGGGGGGGGGGGGGGGGGGGGGGGGGGGGGGGGGGGGGGGGGGGGGGGGGGGGGGGGGGGGGGGGGGGGGGGGGGGGGGGGGGGGGGGGGGGGGGGGGGGGGGGGGGGGGGGGGGGGGGGGGGGGGGGGGGGGGGGGGGGGGGGGGGGGGGGGGGGGGGGGGGGGGGGGGGGGGGGGGGGGGGGGGGGGGGGGGGGGGGGGGGGGGGGGGGGGGGGGGGGGGGGGGGGGGGGGGGGGGGGGGGGGGGGGGGGGGGGGGGGGGGGGGGGGGGGGGGGGGGGGGGGGGGGGGGGGGGGGGGGGGGGGGGGGGGGGGGGGGGGGGGGGGGGGGGGGGGGGGGGGGGGGGGGGGGGGGGGGGGGGGGGGGGGGGGGGGGGGGGGGGGGGGGGGGGGGGGGGGGGGGGGGGGGGGGGGGGGGGGGGGGGGGGGGGGGGGGGGGGGGGGGGGGGGGGGGGGGGGGGGGGGGGGGGGGGGGGGGGGGGGGGGGGGGGGGGGGGGGGGGGGGGGGGGGGGGGGGGGGGGGGGGGGGGGGGGGGGGGGGGGGGGGGGGGGGGGGGGGGGGGGGGGGGGGGGGGGGGGGGGGGGGGGGGGGGGGGGGGGGGGGGGGGGGGGGGGGGGGGGGGGGGGGGGGGGGGGGGGGGGGGGGGGGGGGGGGGGGGGGGGGGGGGGGGGGGGGGGGGGGGGGGGGGGGGGGGGGGGGGGGGGGGGGGGGGGGGGGGGGGGGGGGGGGGGGGGGGGGGGGGGGGGGGGGGGGGGGGGGGGGGGGGGGGGGGGGGGGGGGGGGGGGGGGGGGGGGGGGGGGGGGGGGGGGGGGGGGGGGGGGGGGGGGGGGGGGGGGGGGGGGGGGGGGGGGGGGGGGGGGGGGGGGGGGGGGGGGGGGGGGGGGGGGGGGGGGGGGGGGGGGGGGGGGGGGGGGGGGGGGGGGGGGGGGGGGGGGGGGGGGGGGGGGGGGGGGGGGGGGGGGGGGGGGGGGGGGGGGGGGGGGGGGGGGGGGGGGGGGGGGGGGGGGGGGGGGGGGGGGGGGGGGGGGGGGGGGGGGGGGGGGGGGGGGGGGGGGGGGGGGGGGGGGGGGGGGGGGGGGGGGGGGGGGGGGGGGGGGGGGGGGGGGGGGGGGGGGGGGGGGGGGGGGGGGGGGGGGGGGGGGGGGGGGGGGGGGGGGGGGGGGGGGGGGGGGGGGGGGGGGGGGGGGGGGGGGGGGGGGGGGGGGGGGGGGGGGGGGGGGGGGGGGGGGGGGGGGGGGGGGGGGGGGGGGGGGGGGGGGGGGGGGGGGGGGGGGGGGGGGGGGGGGGGGGGGGGGGGGGGGGGGGGGGGGGGGGGGGGGGGGGGGGGGGGGGGGGGGGGGGGGGGGGGGGGGGGGGGGGGGGGGGGGGGGGGGGGGGGGGGGGGGGGGGGGGGGGGGGGGGGGGGGGGGGGGGGGGGGGGGGGGGGGGGGGGGGGGGGGGGGGGGGGGGGGGGGGGGGGGGGGGGGGGGGGGGGGGGGGGGGGGGGGGGGGGGGGGGGGGGGGGGGGGGGGGGGGGGGGGGGGGGGGGGGGGGGGGGGGGGGGGGGGGGGGGGGGGGGGGGGGGGGGGGGGGGGGGGGGGGGGGGGGGGGGGGGGGGGGGGGGGGGGGGGGGGGGGGGGGGGGGGGGGGGGGGGGGGGGGGGGGGGGGGGGGGGGGGGGGGGGGGGGGGGGGGGGGGGGGGGGGGGGGGGGGGGGGGGGGGGGGGGGGGGGGGGGGGGGGGGGGGGGGGGGGGGGGGGGGGGGGGGGGGGGGGGGGGGGGGGGGGGGGGGGGGGGGGGGGGGGGGGGGGGGGGGGGGGGGGGGGGGGGGGGGGGGGGGGGGGGGGGGGGGGGGGGGGGGGGGGGGGGGGGGGGGGGGGGGGGGGGGGGGGGGGGGGGGGGGGGGGGGGGGGGGGGGGGGGGGGGGGGGGGGGGGGGGGGGGGGGGGGGGGGGGGGGGGGGGGGGGGGGGGGGGGGGGGGGGGGGGGGGGGGGGGGGGGGGGGGGGGGGGGGGGGGGGGGGGGGGGGGGGGGGGGGGGGGGGGGGGGGGGGGGGGGGGGGGGGGGGGGGGGGGGGGGGGGGGGGGGGGGGGGGGGGGGGGGGGGGGGGGGGGGGGGGGGGGGGGGGGGGGGGGGGGGGGGGGGGGGGGGGGGGGGGGGGGGGGGGGGGGGGGGGGGGGGGGGGGGGGGGGGGGGGGGGGGGGGGGGGGGGGGGGGGGGGGGGGGGGGGGGGGGGGGGGGGGGGGGGGGGGGGGGGGGGGGGGGGGGGGGGGGGGGGGGGGGGGGGGGGGGGGGGGGGGGGGGGGGGGGGGGGGGGGGGGGGGGGGGGGGGGGGGGGGGGGGGGGGGGGGGGGGGGGGGGGGGGGGGGGGGGGGGGGGGGGGGGGGGGGGGGGGGGGGGGGGGGGGGGGGGGGGGGGGGGGGGGGGGGGGGGGGGGGGGGGGGGGGGGGGGGGGGGGGGGGGGGGGGGGGGGGGGGGGGGGGGGGGGGGGGGGGGGGGGGGGGGGGGGGGGGGGGGGGGGGGGGGGGGGGGGGGGGGGGGGGGGGGGGGGGGGGGGGGGGGGGGGGGGGGGGGGGGGGGGGGGGGGGGGGGGGGGGGGGGGGGGGGGGGGGGGGGGGGGGGGGGGGGGGGGGGGGGGGGGGGGGGGGGGGGGGGGGGGGGGGGGGGGGGGGGGGGGGGGGGGGGGGGGGGGGGGGGGGGGGGGGGGGGGGGGGGGGGGGGGGGGGGGGGGGGGGGGGGGGGGGGGGGGGGGGGGGGGGGGGGGGGGGGGGGGGGGGGGGGGGGGGGGGGGGGGGGGGGGGGGGGGGGGGGGGGGGGGGGGGGGGGGGGGGGGGGGGGGGGGGGGGGGGGGGGGGGGGGGGGGGGGGGGGGGGGGGGGGGGGGGGGGGGGGGGGGGGGGGGGGGGGGGGGGGGGGGGGGGGGGGGGGGGGGGGGGGGGGGGGGGGGGGGGGGGGGGGGGGGGGGGGGGGGGGGGGGGGGGGGGGGGGGGGGGGGGGGGGGGGGGGGGGGGGGGGGGGGGGGGGGGGGGGGGGGGGGGGGGGGGGGGGGGGGGGGGGGGGGGGGGGGGGGGGGGGGGGGGGGGGGGGGGGGGGGGGGGGGGGGGGGGGGGGGGGGGGGGGGGGGGGGGGGGGGGGGGGGGGGGGGGGGGGGGGGGGGGGGGGGGGGGGGGGGGGGGGGGGGGGGGGGGGGGGGGGGGGGGGGGGGGGGGGGGGGGGGGGGGGGGGGGGGGGGGGGGGGGGGGGGGGGGGGGGGGGGGGGGGGGGGGGGGGGGGGGGGGGGGGGGGGGGGGGGGGGGGGGGGGGGGGGGGGGGGGGGGGGGGGGGGGGGGGGGGGGGGGGGGGGGGGGGGGGGGGGGGGGGGGGGGGGGGGGGGGGGGGGGGGGGGGGGGGGGGGGGGGGGGGGGGGGGGGGGGGGGGGGGGGGGGGGGGGGGGGGGGGGGGGGGGGGGGGGGGGGGGGGGGGGGGGGGGGGGGGGGGGGGGGGGGGGGGGGGGGGGGGGGGGGGGGGGGGGGGGGGGGGGGGGGGGGGGGGGGGGGGGGGGGGGGGGGGGGGGGGGGGGGGGGGGGGGGGGGGGGGGGGGGGGGGGGGGGGGGGGGGGGGGGGGGGGGGGGGGGGGGGGGGGGGGGGGGGGGGGGGGGGGGGGGGGGGGGGGGGGGGGGGGGGGGGGGGGGGGGGGGGGGGGGGGGGGGGGGGGGGGGGGGGGGGGGGGGGGGGGGGGGGGGGGGGGGGGGGGGGGGGGGGGGGGGGGGGGGGGGGGGGGGGGGGGGGGGGGGGGGGGGGGGGGGGGGGGGGGGGGGGGGGGGGGGGGGGGGGGGGGGGGGGGGGGGGGGGGGGGGGGGGGGGGGGGGGGGGGGGGGGGGGGGGGGGGGGGGGGGGGGGGGGGGGGGGGGGGGGGGGGGGGGGGGGGGGGGGGGGGGGGGGGGGGGGGGGGGGGGGGGGGGGGGGGGGGGGGGGGGGGGGGGGGGGGGGGGGGGGGGGGGGGGGGGGGGGGGGGGGGGGGGGGGGGGGGGGGGGGGGGGGGGGGGGGGGGGGGGGGGGGGGGGGGGGGGGGGGGGGGGGGGGGGGGGGGGGGGGGGGGGGGGGGGGGGGGGGGGGGGGGGGGGGGGGGGGGGGGGGGGGGGGGGGGGGGGGGGGGGGGGGGGGGGGGGGGGGGGGGGGGGGGGGGGGGGGGGGGGGGGGGGGGGGGGGGGGGGGGGGGGGGGGGGGGGGGGGTATCACCGTGGAGAACTCAAACCGATGCACCAAATGCAATGGCAAGGGCACATGGAGTGCCCAAGTCCTTCTCTCCCAATCCCACCAAAGCAACTAATGCTAGGGAAGAAAATGAGAGGAAGAACGAAAGAAGAACACGAAGAACTCCAAGATCTAGATCCAAGGGGTTCCCCTCACTTAGAGGAGAAAGTGATTGGTGGAAACGTGGATCTAGATCTCCTCTCTCTTTTCCCTCAAGAACTAGCAAGAATCATTGGAGGCATTGAGAGTTAGCAAGCTCGAAGAAGGTCAACAATGGGGGAAGAACACGAGCTAAAAGGATAAGGTTCATTGGGGAAGAAGACCCCCTTTTATAGGTGGGGAAAAATCCAACCGTTACCCACCAACCAGCCCGCGGCTAGCAGTACTACCGCACCTGGCCAGCGGTACTACCGCAAGGCCGCGCGGTACTACTGCTTGCATCCAAGCGGTACTACCGCACGGCTGTGCGGTACTACCGTACCGACCCACAGTACTGCCGCAACCCCAGCACATAACCGATAAACAGACGCACAGGAGCTGGGGGCGGAACTTCCGCACACGCGGTACTACCACACCCCCCATGCGGTACTACCGCGAGGCAACAGTCCCAGCCAGGGGAAAAGGGAAACTTCCGTGCCTACTTCCGCAAAGAAACGGAAGTAGAAAAAACCCGACACAGTAGTACTGCCGAGGGGCGCTACTACTGCCTGACCGCATAGCGCGGTACTACCGCACGGCGAAAGCGGTACTACCGCGGTAGGTGCGGATGTAAAAAATTACATCCGCTCCTACTACCGCAAAGGGGCGGCACTAGCCTGGTGGGCAGCGGTAGTGCGGCTCCAGGGGAGTGGTACTACCGTGGGCACCTGCGGTACTACCGTGCCACTACACGGTACTACCGCTGATGCCTACGGTACTACCGCTTTCCTGGGAGCAGTACTACCGCAACCAACAACGGCAGCCACACAAGGGAGGCAAGAAAACGTAGGAAGCTCCAAGGAAGAAGGAGGGGAAAAGAAGGAGACGTGTACGTGATGAATCCACCCAAACCTATTATTATGACTTGCTAGTTGATTATGCTATTGATATGGGTAATCATGAGACCTGAGAATTATTGCAACTGTGGTTTGAAAGATCGTGGATGTCGCCTAGAGGGGGGGTGAATAGGCGCTTTAAAAATAATTACGGTTTAGGCTTGAACAAATGCGGAATAAACCTAGCGGTTAATTTGTCAAGCACAAAACCTACAACAACTAGGCTCACCTATGTATACCAACAACTTATGCTAAGCAAGATAAACTACTAGGTGATAGCAAGATATATGACAAGAAACAATATGGCTATCACAAGGTAAAGCGCATAAGTAAAGAGCTCGGGTAAGAGATAACCGAGGCACGCGGAGACGATGATGTATCCCGAAGTTCACACTCTTGCGGATGCTAATCTCCGTTTGGAGCGGTGTGGAGGCACAATGCTCCCCAAGAAGCCACTAGGGCCACCGTAATCTCCTCACGCCCTCGCACAATGCAAGATGCCGTGATTTCACTAAGGGACCCTTGAGGGCGGTCACCGAACCCGTACAAATGGCAACCCTTGGGGGCGGTCACCGAACCCGTACACTTTGGCAACCCTTGGGGGCGGTCACCGGTACCCGTCAAATTGCTCGGGGCGATCTCCACAACCTAATTGCAGACCCCGACGCTTGCCTGGAGCTTTACACCACAATGATTGAGCTCCGAACACCACCAACCGTCTAGGGCGGGGGGGGGGGGGGGGGGGGGGGGGGGGGGGGGGGGGGGGGGGGGGGGGGGGGGGGGGGGGGGGGGGGGGGGGGGGGGGGGGGGGGGGGGGGGGGGGGGGGGGGGGGGGGGGGGGGGGGGGGGGGGGGGGGGGGGGGGGGGGGGGGGGGGGGGGGGGGGGGGGGGGGGGGGGGGGGGGGGGGGGGGGGGGGGGGGGGGGGGGGGGGGGGGGGGGGGGGGGGGGGGGGGGGGGGGGGGGGGGGGGGGGGGGGGGGGGGGGGGGGGGGGGGGGGGGGGGGGGGGGGGGGGGGGGGGGGGGGGGGGGGGGGGGGGGGGGGGGGGGGGGGGGGGGGGGGGGGGGGGGGGGGGGGGGGGGGGGGGGGGGGGGGGGGGGGGGGGGGGGGGGGGGGGGGGGGGGGGGGGGGGGGGGGGGGGGGGGGGGGGGGGGGGGGGGGGGGGGGGGGGGGGGGGGGGGGGGGGGGGGGGGGGGGGGGGGGGGGGGGGGGGGGGGGGGGGGGGGGGGGGGGGGGGGGGGGGGGGGGGGGGGGGGGGGGGGGGGGGGGGGGGGGGGGGGGGGGGGGGGGGGGGGGGGGGGGGGGGGGGGGGGGGGGGGGGGGGGGGGGGGGGGGGGGGGGGGGGGGGGGGGGGGGGGGGGGGGGGGGGGGGGGGGGGGGGGGGGGGGGGGGGGGGGGGGGGGGGGGGGGGGGGGGGGGGGGGGGGGGGGGGGGGGGGGGGGGGGGGGGGGGGGGGGGGGGGGGGGGGGGGGGGGGGGGGGGGGGGGGGGGGGGGGGGGGGGGGGGGGGGGGGGGGGGGGGGGGGGGGGGGGGGGGGGGGGGGGGGGGGGGGGGGGGGGGGGGGGGGGGGGGGGGGGGGGGGGGGGGGGGGGGGGGGGGGGGGGGGGGGGGGGGGGGGGGGGGGGGGGGGGGGGGGGGGGGGGGGGGGGGGGGGGGGGGGGGGGGGGGGGGGGGGGGGGGGGGGGGGGGGGGGGGGGGGGGGGGGGGGGGGGGGGGGGGGGGGGGGGGGGGGGGGGGGGGGGGGGGGGGGGGGGGGGGGGGGGGGGGGGGGGGGGGGGGGGGGGGGGGGGGGGGGGGGGGGGGGGGGGGGGGGGGGGGGGGGGGGGGGGGGGGGGGGGGGGGGGGGGGGGGGGGGGGGGGGGGGGGGGGGGGGGGGGGGGGGGGGGGGGGGGGGGGGGGGGGGGGGGGGGGGGGGGGGGGGGGGGGGGGGGGGGGGGGGGGGGGGGGGGGGGGGGGGGGGGGGGGGGGGGGGGGGGGGGGGGGGGGGGGGGGGGGGGGGGGGGGGGGGGGGGGGGGGGGGGGGGGGGGGGGGGGGGGGGGGGGGGGGGGGGGGGGGGGGGGGGGGGGGGGGGGGGGGGGGGGGGGGGGGGGGGGGGGGGGGGGGGGGGGGGGGGGGGGGGGGGGGGGGGGGGGGGGGGGGGGGGGGGGGGGGGGGGGGGGGGGGGGGGGGGGGGGGGGGGGGGGGGGGGGGGGGGGGGGGGGGGGGGGGGGGGGGGGGGGGGGGGGGGGGGGGGGGGGGGGGGGGGGGGGGGGGGGGGGGGGGGGGGGGGGGGGGGGGGGGGGGGGGGGGGGGGGGGGGGGGGGGGGGGGGGGGGGGGGGGGGGGGGGGGGGGGGGGGGGGGGGGGGGGGGGGGGGGGGGGGGGGGGGGGGGGGGGGGGGGGGGGGGGGGGGGGGGGGGGGGGGGGGGGGGGGGGGGGGGGGGGGGGGGGGGGGGGGGGGGGGGGGGGGGGGGGGGGGGGGGGGGGGGGGGGGGGGGGGGGGGGGGGGGGGGGGGGGGGGGGGGGGGGGGGGGGGGGGGGGGGGGGGGGGGGGGGGGGGGGGGGGGGGGGGGGGGGGGGGGGGGGGGGGGGGGGGGGGGGGGGGGGGGGGGGGGGGGGGGGGGGGGGGGGGGGGGGGGGGGGGGGGGGGGGGGGGGGGGGGGGGGGGGGGGGGGGGGGGGGGGGGGGGGGGGGGGGGGGGGGGGGGGGGGGGGGGGGGGGGGGGGGGGGGGGGGGGGGGGGGGGGGGGGGGGGGGGGGGGGGGGGGGGGGGGGGGGGGGGGGGGGGGGGGGGGGGGGGGGGGGGGGGGGGGGGGGGGGGGGGGGGGGGGGGGGGGGGGGGGGGGGGGGGGGGGGGGGGGGGGGGGGGGGGGGGGGGGGGGGGGGGGGGGGGGGGGGGGGGGGGGGGGGGGGGGGGGGGGGGGGGGGGGGGGGGGGGGGGGGGGGGGGGGGGGGGGGGGGGGGGGGGGGGGGGGGGGGGGGGGGGGGGGGGGCGGTAGTACCGTGCTGTGGCGCGGTAGTACCGTGCCTCCCAAAGCGGTAGTACCGCGCCCAGACGCGGTAGTACCGTGGGCTCAAGAAGATGCATGTTTCGAGCGCGAAAAACAGGATCTTTGCACAAACCACTCCGAGCCAACACAACACCACAAGACCACGCAACACACAAAACCAGAAAGGCACACGACAAACGAACCAACCACGAGACACCACCTCTCCAAAAGAGAGGGCGGTGGCCGTAGCCACCTATGTTTGAGTCAATTGGTATGGCACCGCGAAGAATTATCCTTGGGTCCATGACCAAAACTCGTCTTTGAAGCACAAGTACCATCAAACATGGCTAATGTGAAAGACTTGATTGATTTATGCATAATGGGGGGAGGGAGAGTTCATTGAGAGAACATCACTCCCCCTATGTCCATGCCTACATCTAAATAGGACAACACGTTGAGTATGGTGGGGTGTGCAAGGGTTCAAGCAACATTGCTCGAATCGATGATATTTAGCTCATGCCTTAACTCGCGAAATCTTGCTTCATCCAAGGGCTTCGTGAAGATATCTGCAAGGTTATCATGAGTGTTGACGTAGTTGACCCCCCCCCCCCCCCCCCCCCCCCCCCCCCCCCCCCCCCCCCCCCCCCCCCCCCCCCCCCCCCCCCCCCCCCCCCCCCCCCCCCCCCCCCCCCCCCCCCCCCCCCCCCCCCCCCCCCCCCCCCCCCCCCCCCCCCCCCCCCCCCCCCCCCCCCCCCCCCCCCCCCCCCCCCCCCCCCCCCCCCCCCCCCCCCCCCCCCCCCCCCCCCCCCCCCCCCCCCCCCCCCCCCCCCCCCCCCCCCCCCCCCCCCCCCCCCCCCCCCCCCCCCCCCCCCCCCCCCCCCCCCCCCCCCCCCCCCCCCCCCCCCCCCCCCCCCCCCCCCCCCCCCCCCCCCCCCCCCCCCCCCCCCCCCCCCCCCCCCCCCCCCCCCCCCCCCCCCCCCCCCCCCCCCCCCCCCCCCCCCCCCCCCCCCCCCCCCCCCCCCCCCCCCCCCCCCCCCCCCCCCCCCCCCCCCCCCCCCCCCCCCCCCCCCCCCCCCCCCCCCCCCCCCCCCCCCCCCCCCCCCCCCCCCCCCCCCCCCCCCCCCCCCCCCCCCCCCCCCCCCCCCCCCCCCCCCCCCCCCCCCCCCCCCCCCCCCCCCCCCCCCCCCCCCCCCCCCCCCCCCCCCCCCCCCCCCCCCCCCCCCCCCCCCCCCCCCCCCCCCCCCCCCCCCCCCCCCCCCCCCCCCCCCCCCCCCCCCCCCCCCCCCCCCCCCCCCCCCCCCCCCCCCCCCCCCCCCCCCCCCCCCCCCCCCCCCCCCCCCCCCCCCCCCCCCCCCCCCCCCCCCCCCCCCCCCCCCCCCCCCCCCCCCCCCCCCCCCCCCCCCCCCCCCCCCCCCCCCCCCCCCCCCCCCCCCCCCCCCCCCCCCCCCCCCCCCCCCCCCCCCCCCCCCCCCCCCCCCCCCCCCCCCCCCCCCCCCCCCCCCCCCCCCCCCCCCCCCCCCCCCCCCCCCCCCCCCCCCCCCCCCCCCCCCCCCCCCCCCCCCCCCCCCCCCCCCCCCCCCCCCCCCCCCCCCCCCCCCCCCCCCCCCCCCCCCCCCCCCCCCCCCCCCCCCCCCCCCCCCCCCCCCCCCCCCCCCCCCCCCCCCCCCCCCCCCCCCCCCCCCCCCCCCCCCCCCCCCCCCCCCCCCCCCCCCCCCCCCCCCCCCCCCCCCCCCCCCCCCCCCCCCCCCCCCCCCCCCCCCCCCCCCCCCCCCCCCCCCCCCCCCCCCCCCCCCCCCCCCCCCCCCCCCCCCCCCCCCCCCCCCCCCCCCCCCCCCCCCCCCCCCCCCCCCCCCCCCCCCCCCCCCCCCCCCCCCCCCCCCCCCCCCCCCCCCCCCCCCCCCCCCCCCCCCCCCCCCCCCCCCCCCCCCCCCCCCCCCCCCCCCCCCCCCCCCCCCCCCCCCCCCCCCCCCCCCCCCCCCCCCCCCCCCCCCCCCCCCCCCCCCCCCCCCCCCCCCCCCCCCCCCCCCCCCCCCCCCCCCCCCCCCCCCCCCCCCCCCCCCCCCCCCCCCCCCCCCCCCCCCCCCCCCCCCCCCCCCCCCCCCCCCCCCCCCCCCCCCCCCCCCCCCCCCCCCCCCCCCCCCCCCCCCCCCCCCCCCCCCCCCCCCCCCCCCCCCCCCCCCCCCCCCCCCCCCCCCCCCCCCCCCCCCCCCCCCCCCCCCCCCCCCCCCCCCCCCCCCCCCCCCCCCCCCCCCCCCCCCCCCCCCCCCCCCCCCCCCCCCCCCCCCCCCCCCCCCCCCCCCCCCCCCCCCCCCCCCCCCCCCCCCCCCCCCCCCCCCCCCCCCCCCCCCCCCCCCCCCCCCCCCCCCCCCCCCCCCCCCCCCCCCCCCCCCCCCCCCCCCCCCCCCCCCCCCCCCCCCCCCCCCCCCCCCCCCCCCCCCCCCCCCCCCCCCCCCCCCCCCCCCCCCCCCCCCCCCCCCCCCCCCCCCCCCCCCCCCCCCCCCCCCCCCCCCCCCCCCCCCCCCCCCCCCCCCCCCCCCCCCCCCCCCCCCCCCCCCCCCCCCCCCCCCCCCCCCCCCCCCCCCCCCCCCCCCCCCCCCCCCCCCCCCCCCCCCCCCCCCCCCCCCCCCCCCCCCCCCCCCCCCCCCCCCCCCCCCCCCCCCCCCCCCCCCCCCCCCCCCCCCCCCCCCCCCCCCCCCCCCCCCCCCCCCCCCCCCCCCCCCCCCCCCCCCCCCCCCCCCCCCCCCCCCCCCCCCCCCCCCCCCCCCCCCCCCCCCCCCCCCCCCCCCCCCCCCCCCCCCCCCCCCCCCCCCCCCCCCCCCCCCCCCCCCCCCCCCCCCCCCCCCCCCCCCCCCCCCCCCCCCCCCCCCCCCCCCCCCCCCCCCCCCCCCCCCCCCCCCCCCCCCCCCCCCCCCCCCCCCCCCCCCCCCCCCCCCCCCCCCCCCCCCCCCCCCCCCCCCCCCCCCCCCCCCCCCCCCCCCCCCCCCCCCCCCCCCCCCCCCCCCCCCCCCCCCCCCCCCCCCCCCCCCCCCCCCCCCCCCCCCCCCCCCCCCCCCCCCCCCCCCCCCCCCCCCCCCCCCCCCCCCCCCCCCCCCCCCCCCCCCCCCCCCCCCCCCCCCCCCCCCCCCCCCCCCCCCCCCCCCCCCCCCCCCCCCCCCCCCCCCCCCCCCCCCCCCCCCCCCCCCCCCCCCCCCCCCCCCCCCCCCCCCCCCCCCCCCCCCCCCCCCCCCCCCCCCCCCCCCCCCCCCCCCCCCCCCCCCCCCCCCCCCCCCCCCCCCCCCCCCCCCCCCCCCCCCCCCCCCCCCCCCCCCCCCCCCCCCCCCCCCCCCCCCCCCCCCCCCCCCCCCCCCCCCCCCCCCCCCCCCCCCCCCCCCCCCCCCCCCCCCCCCCCCCCCCCCCCCCCCCCCCCCCCCCCCCCCCCCCCCCCCCCCCCCCCCCCCCCCCCCCCCCCCCCCCCCCCCCCCCCCCCCCCCCCCCCCCCCCCCCCCCCCCCCCCCCCCCCCCCCCCCCCCCCCCCCCCCCCCCCCCCCCCCCCCCCCCCCCCCCCCCCCCCCCCCCCCCCCCCCCCCCCCCCCCCCCCCCCCCCCCCCCCCCCCCCCCCCCCCCCCCCCCCCCCCCCCCCCCCCCCCCCCCCCCCCCCCCCCCCCCCCCCCCCCCCCCCCCCCCCCCCCCCCCCCCCCCCCCCCCCCCCCCCCCCCCCCCCCCCCCCCCCCCCCCCCCCCCCCCCCCCCCCCCCCCCCCCCCCCCCCCCCCCCCCCCCCCCCCCCCCCCCCCCCCCCCCCCCCCCCCCCCCCCCCCCCCCCCCCCCCCCCCCCCCCCCCCCCCCCCCCCCCCCCCCCCCCCCCCCCCCCCCCCCCCCCCCCCCCCCCCCCCCCCCCCCCCCCCCCCCCCCCCCCCCCCCCCCCCCCCCCCCCCCCCCCCCCCCAAGAAGCTGAAGGACAAGATGAAGACTCTCTTCTGCATGCAGGCGAAGGGATAGTACAGGGCTCACGTGACTGACAAGGAGAGTCGCCATCGTGACAAGAAGGTGATGAGGCTCTTTGGAGAGGATGTGTCTGGCGGGTCTGAGGACGTCATCACACCTGAGGCTTCCTGGATGTCAAAGCAGGGCTACAAGTGGACCAGTTCAGAGGATGACATCGAGGAGACTATCCCCGCCGCTGAGTCTGACGAGGAGCACGAGGAGCAGTGGGACGACTTCTCTGCCTGAGCCACCCCGTGTGTGTAGGTGTCCTCTCTTCCTTTTTGGCGTCTCGATGCCAAAGGGGGAGAGAGTGTAGGGATTTGCGTTGTGTCGTGCTTGGTGTGTTTGTTTGCTTTGTCGTTTGGACCTCATTTGCCTCGTTTGCTTTTGTTCGGTTTGTGCCTTCGAGACCTATCCTCCATATGGTGTAATACATATGCACTCTATCTATCTTAGTTATCTTATGTTTGTACTATCTTGTCTAGTGATAAATTTGCCTTGTCTCTATAATATAGGGGGAGCTCTGTTCCTAGTATTCGTGCTCATCTAGGTGGCACACATTTAGGGGGAGCCCATCTATATTATAGATAGGAGGGGTTTGCTTTTACTTAATAGTATTTTTCCTCATGCAAATCCCGTTTTGTCATCAATCCACTAAAAAGGGGGAGATTGTAAGGACATATTTATCCCTAAGTGTTTTGGTGATTGATGACAAGCATTTGCGGACTAATCGTGTGCCATAAGTTTTCCAGACACTTCTTTGCTTGGCACAAGACGATTGGGTGCCCCTCGAAGACTGACGAAGATGGCGTCTTTTCTACGTTTCTTTTTGGTGGATTTGAGGCCAACAAGAACCAGCTTCAGCCCTTCCTTATTGAGAAGGTACTCCCCAATGGCAAGTCATCTTGGGTGTTGAACTCCTTTCTGGATATCATGCATCGCATCTTCCGCAACACTCTGTTCCCACACATTGGCGACAAGGACAAGGTTCATGCATATCTAGTGGACATGTTGCTCTTGTGTGCAGAGGCACGTACTTCTCAGACTCATCCACTTGATGTCTCACACATCATGTGGTGTGAGCTTCGGTTTGCGGTGTTCACTTGCAAGGTACCTATCTATGGACCGTACCTATTTCTGCTGCTCTCCACCACTTGGGAGAAGATGTATCCAGGTGATGAGTTCCTTGCTCCAAACTGGATTCGCCATGAGTCCATCAGCCTCCACGTCAAGCCCAACTGGGCCAACACCACTACCCATGTTGAGGCATCTTCTGCTAGGAGGGCTGCTGGTGAGGGGGAGGCTGCTACTGCTGAGACTGCTACTGAGGACCGTGCTGCTAGGTCCACCACTTCTTCCTCTGAGCCATCATGGGCCCCCCCCCCCCCCCCCCCCCCCCCCCCCCCCCCCCCCCCCCCCCCCCCCCCCCCCCCCCCCCCCCCCCCCCCCCCCCCCCCCCCCCCCCCCCCCCCCCCCCCCCCCCACTAGAACTTCGTGATGAACTATAATATGCAAGGGATGACGAAAGTAATTCCCGAGCTCTTCGCGACGCTGAAATCGACGAAGGTAGAAATCAAGAAAGAGCATCAAAGTGTTGATGGTTAACAAGACCACTAGTTTCAAGTAAAGGGACAAAGGGAAGAAAGGGGAACTTCAAAAAGAATGGCAAGCAAGTTGCTGCTCAAGTGAAGAAGCCCAAGTCTGGACCTAAGCCTGAGACTAAGTGCTTCTACTGCAAAGGAACTGGTCACTGGAAGCGGAACTGCCCCAAGTATTTGGCGGATAAGAAGGATGGCAAAGTGAACAAAGGAATATTTGATATACAGATTATTGATGTGTATTTTACTAGTGTTCGTAGCAACCCCTCGGTATTTGATACTGGTTCAGTTGCTAAGAGTAGTAACTCGAAACGGGACCCCCCCCCCCCCCCCCCCCCCCCCCCCCCCCCCCCCCCCCCCCCCCCCCCCCCCCCCCCCCCCCCCCCCCCCCCCCCCCCCCCCCCCCCCCCCCCCCCCCCCCCCCCCCCCCCCCCCCCCCCCCCCCCCCCCCCCCCCCCCCCCCCCCTGAGCATGAATATGATTTGATCATGTTTATTGCAATACGGTTATTCATTTAAGTTAGAGAATAATTGTTGTTCTGTTTACATGAATAAAACCTTCTATGGTCAGACACCCAACGAAAATGGTTTGTTGGATCTCGATAGTAGTGATACACATATTCATAATATTGAAACCAAAAGATGCAGAGTTGATAATGATAGTGCAACTTATTTGTGGCACTGCCGTTTAGGTCATATTGGTGTAAAGCGCATGAAGAAACTCCATACTGATGGACTTTTGGAACCACTTGATTATGAATCACTTGGTACTTGCGAACCATGCCTCATGGGCAAGATGACTAAAACGCCATTCTCCGGAACAATGGAGCGAGCAACTGACTTGTTGGAAATAATACATACTGATGTATGCAGTCCGATGAGTGTTGAGGCTCGCGGCAAGTATCGTTATTTTCTGACCTTCATAGATGATTTGAGCAGATATGGATATATCTACTTGATAAAACATGAGTCTGAAACATTTGAAAAGTTCAAAAGAATTTCAGAGTGAAGTAGAAAATCATCGTAACAAGAAAATAAAAGATTCTACGATATGATCGCAGAGGTAAAATATTTGAGTTACGAGTTTGGTCTTCAGTTAAAACAACGTGAAATAGTTTCACTACTCACGCCACCTGGAACACCACAGTGTAATGGTGTGCCCGAATGTCGTAACCGTACTTTATTAGATATGGTGCGATCTATGATGTCTCTTACCGATCTACCACTATCGTTTTGGGGTTATGCATTAGAGACAGCTGCATTCACGTTAAATAGGGCACCATCAAAATCCGTTGAGATGACGCCTTATGAACTGTGGTTTGGCAAGAAACCAAAGTTGTCGTTTCTTAAAGTTTGGGGCTACGATGCTTATGTGAAAAAGTTTCATCCTGATAAGCTCAAACCCAAATCGTAGAAATGTGTCTTCATAGGATACCCAAAGGAGACAGTTGGGTACACCTTCCATCACAGATCCGAAGGCAAGACATTTGTTGCTAAGAATGGATCCTTTCTAGAGAAGGAGTTTCTCTCGAAAGAAGTGAGTGGGAGGAAAGTAGAACTTGATGAGGTAACTGTACCTGCTCCCTTATTGGAAAGTAGTTCATCACAGAAATCTGTTCCTGTGACTCCTACACCAATTAGTGAGGAAGCTAATGATAATGATCATGTAACTTCAGATCAAGTTACTACCGAACCTCGTAGGTCAACCAGAATGAAATCCGCACCAGAGTGGTACGGTAATCCTGTTCTGGAGGTCACGTTACTTGACCATGACAAGCCTACGAACTATGAGGAAGCGATGATGAGCCCAGATTCCGCAAAATGGCTTGAGGCCATGAAATCTGAGATGGGATCCATGTATGAAAACAAAGTGTGGACTTTGGTTGACTTGCCCGATGATCGGCAAGCCATAGAAAATAAATGGATCTTCAAGAGGACGACGGACGCTGTTAGTAGTGTTACTATCTACAAAGCTAGACTTGTCGAAAAGGGTTTTTTGACAAAGTTCAAGGTGTTGACTACGATGAGATTTTCTCACTCGTAGCGATGCTTAAAGTCTGTCCAAATCATGTTAGCAATTGCCGCATTTTATGAAATCTGGCAAATGGATAAACAAAACTGCATTCCTTAATGGATTTATTAAAGAAGAGTTGTATATGATGCAACCAGAAGGTTTTGTCAATCCTAAAGGTGCTAATAAAATATGAAAGCTCCAGCGATCCATCTATGGACTGGTGCAAGCATCTCGGAGTTGGAATATACACTTTGATGAGTTGATCAAAGCATATAGTTTTATACAGACTTGCGGTAAAGCCTGTATTTACAAGAAAGTGAGTGGGAGCACTACAGCATTTCTGATAAGTATATGTGAATGACATATTGTTAATCGGAAATAATGTAGAATTATTCTGCAAAGCATAAAGGAGTATTTGAAAGGAGTTTTTCAAAGAAGGACCTCGGTGAAGCTGCTTACATATTGAGCATCAAGATCTATAGAGATAGATCAAGACGCTTGATAAGTTTTTCAATGAGTACATACCTTGACAAGATTTTGAAGTAGTTCAAAATGGAACAGTCAAAGAAAGAGTTTCTTGCCTGTGTTACAAGGTGTGAAATTGAGTAAGACTCAAAGCCCGACCACGGCAGAAGATAGAAAGAGAATGAAAGTCATTCCCTATGCCTCAGCCATAGGTTCTATAAAGTATGCCATGCTGTGTACCAGATCTATTGCATACCCTACCACTGAGTTTGGCAAGGGAGTACAATAGTGATCTAGGAGTAGATCACTGGACAGCGGTCAAAATTATCCTTAGTGGAATAAGGATATGTTTCTCGATTATGGAAGTGACAAAAGGTTCGTCGTAAAGGGTTACGTCGATGCAAGTTTTCACACTAATCTAGATGACTCTAAGTCTCGGTCTAGATACATATTGAAAGTGGGAGCAATTAGCTAGAGTAGCTCCGTGCAGAGCATTGTAGACATAGAAATTTGCAAAATACTTACGGATCTGAATGTGACAGACCCGTTCACTAAAATTATCTCACAAGCAAAACATGATCACACCTTAGTACTGTTTGGGTGTTAATCACATAGCGATGTGAACTAGATTACTGACTCTAGTAAACCCTTTGGGTGTTGGTCACATGTCGATGTGAACTATGGGTGTTGACCACATAAAGATGTGAACTATTGATGTTAAATCACATGGCGATGTGAACTAGATTATTGACTCTAGTGCAAGTGGGAGACTGAAGGAAATATGCCCTAGAGGCCCCCCCCCCCCCCCCCCCCCCCCCCCCCCCCCCCCCCCCCCCCCCCCCCCCCCCCCCCCCCCCCCCCCCCCCCCCCCCCCCCCCCCCCCCCCCCCCCCCCCCCCCCCCCCCCCCCCCCCCCCCCCCCCCCCCCCCCCCCCCCCCCCCCCCCCCCCCCCCCCCCCCCCCCCCCCCCCCCCCCCCCCCCCCCCCCCCCCCCCCCCCCCCCCCCCCCCCCCCCCCCCCCCCCCCCCCCCCCCCCCCCCCCCCCCCCCCCCCCCCCCCCCCCCCCCCCCCCCCCCCCCCCCCCCCCCCCCCCCCCCCCCCCCCCCCCCCCCCCCCCCCCCCCCCCCCCCCCCCCCCCCCCCCCCCCCCCCCCCCCCCCCCCCCCCCCCCCCCCCCCCCCCCCCCCCCCCCCCCCTCGTAGAATATGTAGGAGCCAATATGGGCATCCAGGTTCCGCTATTGGTTATTGACCAGAGAGGTGTCTCGGTCATGTCTACATAGTTCTCGAACCCGTAGGGACCGCACGCTTAACGTTCGTTGACGATATAGTATTATATGAGTTATGTATGTTGGTGACCGAATGTTGTTCGGAGTCCCGGATGAGATCATGGACATGACGAGGAGCTCCGGAATGGTCCGGAGGTAAAGATTCATATATTGGATGATATGGTTAGGCCAAGGGGTCAGGCCCACGGGGCTATAAGTCAGTGCAAAAGGAGTTTTGCGGAGGCCAGAGGGCCAAACGCCGGAGACCCTGGCGTCTGGCCCTGGGCCAGACGCCGAGGCCCATGGCGTCTAGGCCAGACGCCAAGGATTGTGGTGTTTGGTCCTGGAGTCCGAGTGGGACTCTTGCCTTTCGGGCAAAACCGACTTTGAGGAGGCTTTTGCTCCAAGTTTCGACCCCAGGGCTCAACATATAAATAGAGGGGCAGGGCTAGCACCAAAGACACATCAAGAAACACCAAGCCATGTGCCGGCAACCCCGTCCCCTCTAGTTTATCCTCCGTCATAGTTTTTCGTAGTGCTTAGGCGAAGCCCTGCGAAGATTGTTCTTCACCAAAACCGTCACCACGCCGTCGTGCTGCCGGAACTAATCTACTACTTCGCCCCTCTTGCTGGATCGAGAAGGCGAGGACGTCACCTAGCCGAACGTGTGCAGAACTCGGAGGTGCCGTGCTTTTGGTACTTGGATCGGTCGAATCGTGAAGACGTACGACTACATCAACCGCGTTGATATAACGCTTCTGCTTACGGTCTACGAGGGTACGTAGACAACACTCTCCCCTCTCGTTGCTATGCATCACCATGATCCTGTGTGTGCGTAGGAAATTTTTGAAATTACTACGTTCCCCAACAAAAACCACATCTAAACAGAGGCTAGATGAATTATTTATTACTAAACAGGAGCAAAAAGCAAAGAATAAAAATAAAATTGGGTTGCCTCCCAACAAGCGCTAACGTTTAATGCCCCTAGCTAGGCATGATGATTTCAATGATGCTCACATAAAAGATAAGGATTAAAACATAAAGAGAGCATCATGAAGAATATGACTAGAACATTTAAGTCTAACCCACTTCCTATGCATAGGGATTTTGTGAGCAAACAGCTTATGGGAACAATAATCAACTAGCATAGGAAGGCAAAACAAGCATAACTTCAAAACTTTAAGCACATAGAGAGGAAACTTGATATTATTGCAATTCCTACAAGCATATGTTCCTCCCTCATAATAATTTTCAGTAGCATCATGAATGAATTCAAGAATATAACCATCACATAAAGCATTCTTTTCATGATCTACAAGCATAGAAATTTTATTACTCTCCACATAAGCAAAATTCTTCTCATTCGGAATAGTGGGAGTATCATAAGAGACTCGAATACTATATATTGTTTCCACATTAAAAGAGTAATGTTCAGAAAAAGGGTAATCATAATCATGACAAGTTTTATAACTATAATCATCACTACTTTTTATAGCATAAGTGTCATCACAATAATCATCATAAATAGGAGGATGCTATCATCATAATAAATTTGCTCATCAAAACTTGGGAGGCTAAAAATATCATCTTCATTAAACATAGCATCCCCAAGCTTGGGACAAACATTAATTGCAGCAAATATATTCTCAAACATGTCATTCTCATCAAACATAGCATCCCCAAGCTTGGGCTTTTTCATATCATAAGCATAATCACTCTCATCATTAATAGTATGGATAGCACCAATAGTATAGCACTTATCATCATCACAATGAGTAATAGGAGCAACATCATTTGGGAAGGATACCTTTCTACCTTTGCTTCTCCGTCTTTTCTTTTTCTTCTTCACATCATGTGTGGGTTTAACCCTCTTTTTTGAGCTCCTTATTAATGAGATTGGTTGAATAGAAAGCTCCTCCTCGTTACCTGATTCATCATAAGAAATAATAGGAGGATATTGGGAAGTCTCTTCCCTTTCATTAGTATTCTCTTCATCTTCTATTTGTTTTCTTTTCTTTATGTATTTGGCAATATAAGGATTTTCAATGCAATTCACCGCACAATACATAAAAATTTCTTCTAGATCAAAATCAAGAACTTTATCAAGGACGAATTCTGGCATATCCTTAGTTATACGTTTCATTTCTTCATAACCCAAAAGTAAACTAAGTTCATTATGATGTGCAAGGGAAATCAAGTCATCTCAATTTTTGCACACGATTCGATCATGAAACAATTTGCATTGGAGATTTAAATGATCACATTCATTGCAAAGTTCACAAGGATGGCAAAGAAATTTTAAATTTTCAGCACAAGCCCCCCCCCCCCCCCCCCCCCCCCCCCCCCCCCCCCCCCCCCCCCCCCCCCCCCCCCCCCCCCCCCCCCCCCCCCCCCCCCCCCCCCCCCCCCCCCCCCCCCCCCCCCCCCCCCCCCCCCCCCCCCCCCCCCCCCCCCCCCCCCCCCCCCCCCCCCCCCCCCCCCCCCCCCCCCCCCCCCCCCCCCCCCCCCCCCCCCCCCCCCCCCCCCCCCCCCCCCCCCCCCCCCCCCCCCCCCCCCCCCCCCCCCCCCCCCCCCCCCCCCCCCCCCCCCCCCCCCCCCCCCCCCCCCCCCCCCCCCCCCCCCCCCCCCCCCCCCCCCCCCCCCCCCCCCCCCCCCCCCCCCCCCCCCCCCCCCCCCCCCCCCCCCCCCCCCCCCCCCCCCCCCCCCCCCCCCCCCCCCCCCCCCCCCCCCCCCCCCCCCCCCCCCCCCCCCCCCCCCCCCCCCCCCCCCCCCCCCCCCCCCCCCCCCCCCCCCCCCCCCCCCCCCCCCCCCCCCCCCCCCCCCCCCCCCCCCCCCCCCCCCCCCCCCCCCCCCCCCCCCCCCCCCCCCCCCCCCCCCCCCCCCCCCCCCCCCCCCCCCCCCCCCCCCCCCCCCCCCCCCCCCCCCCCCCCCCCCCCCCCCCCCCCCCCCCCCCCCCCCCCCCCCCCCCCCCCCCCCCCCCCCCCCCCCCCCCCCCCCCCCCCCCCCCCCCCCCCCCCCCCCCCCCCCCCCCCCCCCCCCCCCCCCCCCCCCCCCCCCCCCCCCCCCCCCCCCCCCCCCCCCCCCCCCCCCCCCCCCCCCCCCCCCCCCCCCCCCCCCCCCCCCCCCCCCCCCCCCCCCCCCCCCCCCCCCCCCCCCCCCCCCCCCCCCCCCCCCCCCCCCCCCCCCCCCCCCCCCCCCCCCCCCCCCCCCCCCCCCCCCCCCCCCCCCCCCCCCCCCCCCCCCCCCCCCCCCCCCCCCCCCCCCCCCCCCCCCCCCCCCCCCCCCCCCCCCCCCCCCCCCCCCCCCCCCCCCCCCCCCCCCCCCCCCCCCCCCCCCCCCCCCCCCCCCCCCCCCCCCCCCCCCCCCCCCCCCCCCCCCCCCCCCCCCCCCCCCCCCCCCCCCCCCCCCCCCCCCCCCCCCCCCCCCCCCCCCCCCCCCCCCCCCCCCCCCCCCCCCCCCCCCCCCCCCCCCCCCCCCCCCCCCCCCCCCCCCCCCCCCCCCCCCCCCCCCCCCCCCCCCCCCCCCCCCCCCCCCCCCCCCCCCCCCCCCCCCCCCCCCCCCCCCCCCCCCCCCCCCCCCCCCCCCCCCCCCCCCCCCCCCCCCCCCCCCCCCCCCCCCCCCCCCCCCCCCCCCCCCCCCCCCCCCCCCCCCCCCCCCCCCCCCCCCCCCCCCCCCCCCCCCCCCCCCCCCCCCCCCCCCCCCCCCCCCCCCCCCCCCCCCCCCCCCCCCCCCCCCCCCCCCCCCCCCCCCCCCCCCCCCCCCCCCCCCCCCCCCCCCCCCCCCCCCCCCCCCCCCCCCCCCCCCCCCCCCCCCCCCCCCCCCCCCCCCCCCCCCCCCCCCCCCCCCCCCCCCCCCCCCCCCCCCCCCCCCCCCCCCCCCCCCCCCCCCCCCCCCCCCCCCCCCCGGTGAGAAAGTCTCATCGTAGTCAACTCCTTGAACTTGTCGAAAACCTTTTCGCAACAAATCGAGCTTTGTAGACAGTAACATTACCATCAGCGTCAGTCTTCTTCTTGAAGATCCATTTATTTTCTATGGCTTGCCGATCATCGGGCAAATCCACCAAAGTCCACACTTTGTTCTCATACATGGATCCTATCTCAGATTTCATGGCCTCAAGCCATCTGTCAGAATCTGGGCTCATCATTGCTTCCTCATAGTTCGTAGGTTCGTCATGGTCTAGTAACATGACTTTCAGAACAGGATTACCGTACCACTCTGGTGCGGAACGTACTCTGGTTGACCTACGAGGTTCGGTAGTAACTTGATCTGAAGTTTCATGATCATCATTATTAGCTTCCTCACTAATTAGTGTAGGCATCACGGGAACTGTTTTCTGTGATGAGCTATTCTCCAATTCGAGAGAAGGTACAATTACCTCATCAAGTTCTACTTTCCTCCCACTCACTTCTTTCGAGAGAAACTCCTTCTCTAGAAAGGATCCATTCTTAGCAACAAAGATCTTGCCTTCGGATCTGTGATAGAAGGTGTACCCAATAGTTTCTTTTGGGTATCCTATGAAGACGCACTTCTCCGATTTGGGTTCGAGCTTATCAGGCTGAAGCTTTTTCACAAAAGCATCGTAACCCCAAACTTTAAGAAATGACATCTTAGGTTTCTTGCCAAACCATAGTTCATACGGTGTCGTCTCAACAGATTTAGATGGTGCCCTATTTAACATGAATGCAGCTGTCTCTAATGCATAACCCCAAAATGATAGCGGTAAATCAGTAAGAGACATCATAGATCACACCATATCTAATAAAGTACGGTTACGACGTTCGGACACACCATTATGCTGTGCCCCCCCCCCCCCCCCCCCCCCCCCCCCCCCCCCCCCCCCCCCCCCCCCCCCCCCCCCCCCCCCCCCCCCCCCCCCCCCCCCCCCCCCCCCCCCCCCCCCCCCCCCCCCCCCCCCCCCCCCCCCCCCCCCCCCCCCCCCCCCCCCCCCCCCCCCCCCCCCCCCCCCCCCCCCCCCCCCCCCCCCCCCCCCCCCCCCCCCCCCCCCCCCCCCCCCCCCCCCCCCCCCCCCCCCCCCCCCCCCCCCCCCCCCCCCCCCCCCCCCCCCCCCCCCCCCCCCCCCCCCCCCCCCCCCCCCCCCCCCCCCCCCCCCCCCCCCCCCCCCCCCCCCCCCCCCCCCCCCCCCCCCCCCCCCCCCCCCCCCCCCCCCCCCCCCCCCCCCCCCCCCCCCCCCCCCCCCCCCCCCCCCCCCCCCCCCCCCCCCCCCCCCCCCCCCCCCCCCCCCCCCCCCCCCCCCCCCCCCCCCCCCCCCCCCCCCCCCCCCCCCCCCCCCCCCCCCCCCCCCCCCCCCCCCCCCCCCCCCCCCCCCCCCCCCCCCCCCCCCCCCCCCCCCCCCCCCCCCCCCCCCCCCCCCCCCCCCCCCCCCCCCCCCCCCCCCCCCCCCCCCCCCCCCCCCCCCCCCCCCCCCCCCCCCCCCCCCCCCCCCCCCCCCCCCCCCCCCCCCCCCCCCCCCCCCCCCCCCCCCCCCCCCCCCCCCCCCCCCCCCCCCCCCCCCCCCCCCCCCCCCCCCCCCCCCCCCCCCCCCCCCCCCCCCCCCCCCCCCCCCCCCCCCCCCCCCCCCCCCCCCCCCCCCCCCCCCCCCCCCCCCCCCCCCCCCCCCCCCCCCCCCCCCCCCCCCCCCCCCCCCCCCCCCCCCCCCCCCCCCCCCCCCCCCCCCCCCCCCCCCCCCCCCCCCCCCCCCCCCCCCCCCCCCCCCCCCCCCCCCCCCCCCCCCCCCCCCCCCCCCCCCCCCCCCCCCCCCCCCCCCCCCCCCCCCCCCCCCCCCCCCCCCCCCCCCCCCCCCCCCCCCCCCCCCCCCCCCCCCCCCCCCCCCCCCCCCCCCCCCCCCCCCCCCCCCCCCCCCCCCCCCCCCCCCCCCCCCCCCCCCCCCCCCCCCCCCCCCCCCCCCCCCCCCCCCCCCCCCCCCCCCCCCCCCCCCCCCCCCCCCCCCCCCCCCCCCCCCCCCCCCCCCCCCCCCCCCCCCCCCCCCCCCCCCCCCCCCCCCCCCCCCCCCCCCCCCCCCCCCCCCCCCCCCCCCCCCCCCCCCCCCCCCCCCCCCCCCCCCCCCCCCCCCCCCCCCCCCCCCCCCCCCCCCCCCCCCCCCCCCCCCCCCCCCCCCCCCCCCCCCCCCCCCCCCCCCCCCCCCCCCCCCCCCCCCCCCCCCCCCCCCCCCCCCCCCCCCCCCCCCCCCCCCCCCCCCCCCCCCCCCCCCCCCCCCCCCCCCCCCCCCCCCCCCCCCCCCCCCCCCCCCCCCCCCCCCCCCCCCCCCCCCCCCCCCCCCCCCCCCCCCCCCCCCCCCCCCCCCCCCCCCCCCCCCCCCCCCCCCCCCCCCCCCCCCCCCCCCCCCCCCCCCCCCCCCCCCCCCCCCCCCCCCCCCCCCCCCCCCCCCCCCCCCCCCCCCCCCCCCCCCCCCCCCCCCCCCCCCCCCCCCCCCCCCCCCCCCCCCCCCCCCCCCCCCCCCCCCCCCCCCCCCCCCCCCCCCCCCCCCCCCCCCCCCCCCCCCCCCCCCCCCCCCCCCCCCCCCCCCCCCCCCCCCCCCCCCCCCCCCCCCCCCCCCCCCCCCCCCCCCCCCCCCCCCCCCCCCCCCCCCCCCCCCCCCCCCCCCCCCCCCCCCCCCCCCCCCCCCCCCCCCCCCCCCCCCCCCCCCCCCCCCCCCCCCCCCCCCCCCCCCCCCCCCCCCCCCCCCCCCCCCCCCCCCCCCCCCCCCCCCCCCCCCCCCCCCCCCCCCCCCCCCCCCCCCCCCCCCCCCCCCCCCCCCCCCCCCCCCCCCCCCCCCCCCCCCCCCCCCCCCCCCCCCCCCCCCCCCCCCCCCCCCCCCCCCCCCCCCCCCCCCCCCCCCCCCCCCCCCCCCCCCCCCCCCCCCCCCCCCCCCCCCCCCCCCCCCCCCCCCCCCCCCCCCCCCCCCCCCCCCCCCCCCCCCCCCCCCCCCCCCCCCCCCCCCCCCCCCCCCCCCCCCCCCCCCCCCCCCCCCCCCCCCCCCCCCCCCCCCCCCCCCCCCCCCCCCCCCCCCCCCCCCCCCCCCCCCCCCCCCCCCCCCCCCCCCCCCCCCCCCCCCCCCCCCCCCCCCCCCCCCCCCCCCCCCCCCCCCCCCCCCCCCCCCCCCCCCCCCCCCCCCCCCCCCCCCCCCCCCCCCCCCCCCCCCCCCCCCCCCCCCCCCCCCCCCCCCCCCCCCCCCCCCCCCCCCCCCCCCCCCCCCCCCCCCCCCCCCCCCCCCCCCCCCCCCCCCCCCCCCCCCCCCCCCCCCCCCCCCCCCCCCCCCCCCCCCCCCCCCCCCCCCCCCCCCCCCCCCCCCCCCCCCCCCCCCCCCCCCCCCCCCCCCCCCCCCCCCCCCCCCCCCCCCCCCCCCCCCCCCCCCCCCCCCCCCCCCCCCCCCCCCCCCCCCCCCCCCCCCCCCCCCCCCCCCCCCCCCCCCCCCCCCCCCCCCCCCCCCCCCCCCCCCCCCCCCCCCCCCCCCCCCCCCCCCCCCCCCCCCCCCCCCCCCCCCCCCCCCCCCCCCCCCCCCCCCCCCCCCCCCCCCCCCCCCCCCCCCCCCCCCCCCCCCCCCCCCCCCCCCCCCCCCCCCCCCCCCCCCCCCCCCCCCCCCCCCCCCCCCCCCCCCCCCCCCCCCCCCCCCCCCCCCCCCCCCCCCCCCCCCCCCCCCCCCCCCCCCCCCCCCCCCCCCCCCCCCCCCCCCCCCCCCCCCCCCCCCCCCCCCCCCCCCCCCCCCCCCCCCCCCCCCCCCCCCCCCCCCCCCCCCCCCCCCCCCCCCCCCCCCCCCCCCCCCCCCCCCCCCCCCCCCCCCCCCCCCCCCCCCCCCCCCCCCCCCCCCCCCCCCCCCCCCCCCCCCCCCCCCCCCCCCCCCCCCCCCCCCCCCCCCCCCCCCCCCCCCCCCCCCCCCCCCCCCCCCCCCCCCCCCCCCCCCCCCCCCCCCCCCCCCCCCCCCCCCCCCCCCCCCCCCCCCCCCCCCCCCCCCCCCCCCCCCCCCCCCCCCCCCCCCCCCCCCCCCCCCCCCCCCCCCCCCCCCCCCCCCCCCCCCCCCCCCCCCCCCCCCCCCCCCCCCCCCCCCCCCCCCCCCCCCCCCCCCCCCCCCCCCCCCCCCCCCCCCCCCCCCCCCCCCCCCCCCCCCCCCCCCCCCCCCCCCCCCCCCCCCCCCCCCCCCCCCCCCCCCCCCCCCCCCCCCCCCCCCCCCCCCCCCCCCCCCCCCCCCCCCCCCCCCCCCCCCCCCCCCCCCCCCCCCCCCCCCCCCCCCCCCCCCCCCCCCCCCCCCCCCCCCCCCCCCCCCCCCCCCCCCCCCCCCCCCCCCCCCCCCCCCCCCCCCCCCCCCCCCCCCCCCCCCCCCCCCCCCCCCCCCCCCCCCCCCCCCCCCCCCCCCCCCCCCCCCCCCCCCCCCCCCCCCCCCCCCCCCCCCCCCCCCCCCCCCCCCCCCCCCCCCCCCCCCCCCCCCCCCCCCCCCCCCCCCCCCCCCCCCCCCCCCCCCCCCCCCCCCCCCCCCCCCCCCCCCCCCCCCCCCCCCCCCCCCCCCCCCCCCCCCCCCCCCCCCCCCCCCCCCCCCCCCCCCCCCCCCCCCCCCCCCCCCCCCCCCCCCCCCCCCCCCCCCCCCCCCCCCCCCCCCCCCCCCCCCCCCCCCCCCCCCCCCCCCCCCCCCCCCCCCCCCCCCCCCCCCCCCCCCCCCCCCCCCCCCCCCCCCCCCCCCCCCCCCCCCCCCCCCCCCCCCCCCCCCCCCCCCCCCCCCCCCCCCCCCCCCCCCCCCCCCCCCCCCCCCCCCCCCCCCCCCCCCCCCCCCCCCCCCCCCCCCCCCCCCCCCCCCCCCCCCCCCCCCCCCCCCCCCCCCCCCCCCCCCCCCCCCCCCCCCCCCCCCCCCCCCCCCCCCCCCCCCCCCCCCCCCCCCCCCCCCCCCCCCCCCCCCCCCCCCCCCCCCCCCCCCCCCCCCCCCCCCCCCCCCCCCCCCCCCCCCCCCCCCCCCCCCCCCCCCCCCCCCCCCCCCCCCCCCCCCCCCCCCCCCCCCCCCCCCCCCCCCCCCCCCCCCCCCCCCCCCCCCCCCCCCCCCCCCCCCCCCCCCCCCCCCCCCCCCCCCCCCCCCCCCCCCCCCCCCCCCCCCCCCCCCCCCCCCCCCCCCCCCCCCCCCCCCCCCCCCCCCCCCCCCCCCCCCCCCCCCCCCCCCCCCCCCCCCCCCCCCCCCCCCCCCCCCCCCCCCCCCCCCCCCCCCCCCCCCCCCCCCCCCCCCCCCCCCCCCCCCCCCCCCCCCCCCCCCCCCCCCCCCCCCCCCCCCCCCCCCCCCCCCCCCCCCCCCCCCCCCCCCCCCCCCCCCCCCCCCCCCCCCCCCCCCCCCCCCCCCCCCCCCCCCCCCCCCCCCCCCCCCCCCCCCCCCCCCCCCCCCCCCCCCCCCCCCCCCCCCCCCCCCCCCCCCCCCCCCCCCCCCCCCCCCCCCCCCCCCCCCCCCCCCCCCCCCCCCCCCCCCCCCCCCCCCCCCCCCCCCCCCCCCCCCCCCCCCCCCCCCCCCCCCCCCCCCCCCTCCATTTCCCCATTCATCCACGGTGGGCGGCAAAACAAACTCTCCTCGTCTGAAATCGATGTAGGCTAATATTTTAAATAGGGGCAGATGTGTAACTTCCCTCAGACGTGACACAACCGCCCTACCTGCCAGCCCTGTTCATACACCGTGGGCGCCAACCGTGGGCGGCAAAACACCCTCTCCTCGCCCGAAATCGTTACCGGCAAATATTTGGGAGATGCGAGATTACCGTCCTATCCCCAACCGACGTGATGTCCGAAATTTTAAACGGGGGATAAGTTCGTAACTTTGCCACATTTCAGACAAGCGCGTCCCAAAGTTTGAGATCCCCCCCTCCCCCTCCATTTCCCCATTCATACACCGTCGGCGCCACGATAACCTCCCCACTGCGGCCAGCCTCCTCCGTCCGCCACCCCATCCTCCACCTTGCCGGAGCCACTACCCCTACCCCGTCGTCCACTGCAAGAGATGGACGTCTCTCATCCACGGCGCCGGACCAGGATCCTTTCATCGCGTCGTCTCGCTTCATCAGTGCCGTCATCCACTTTGCCGTTGCCACTCCTACGACCGCCTCGTCCACGGCAACAGGATTTATCCCCCAACCCGGTCGTCTGCCATCTAAAGTCTTCTTCCCCGCCGCCGACAGCCATCGCACCCGCAG
>JAAAWM010010020.1:0-32683 GCA_036873465.1 Thinopyrum obtusiflorum
TAACATGAGTATAACCATGCATGGCACTTCTATATTTTTGAACCCAGTATACAATTCCCTGTATTTTCCTCCCAGTTCCAACAGGGACATATCAATGCTGTTTCTTGCATTATCCTACTCATACTCTGAACAATGCTGATCTGACATTAACAATGCATGTCCTTTTTGATATGATGCAGTGTCCCTACAGTTACTGCCCTTTGTAATCACACCACCTTTGCCAAAAACAGGGAAGCACAACTGGTTCCTCGCTCGATCAGACGACGGCAAAAGACTGATGATCATTCGGACACATGAGCCGGAAAAGTTATATTGCAAAAACCCCACTGTATACAAGCACCGTGAAATACGTGAGTATCCGGACAGTGGCTGTTACGTCTATGAGTAGGATACCAGCTTGTTGGGGCCTTCAGGATTTTTTAGTTGGAGGCGGGTAAACAGCCTTGGTTCACACTCTCTGTTTCTCGGACTCAATTATCCAATTAACCAGGAGATCACCGTTGGCAAGGACCTTGATGGCAGAGAGGCTCTGTTTGCTATGGAAAACTGTGTCAACACGGCGAGCCCTAGGAGTTCGGGAGCAAACTCCCCTGATTGTCAACGATACAGCCTGCAGCCAAAAGAAGGTGAGAATGAAAAAGGCATCCGGATTAACTTTGATCCTTGGATGTCTCAATTACGACAGGCAGTGATGTGGTTCAAGCCTTCAGGTTGATAGGTAATTGGGCTGTTGCGTCGAAAGGGTGGAGTACTGGTGTCTCCGGATCATTGGTCGCTGAAGCGGGGCTGCAAATTATGATGGTGTTGGATCATCTCTTCGAATGACTTTGTTGTCTTTGCTGCTTGTTCTGGATGGGTAGTTCTTTCTTTTGTTATGCATATTCCTTGTCATTTGGTCATCCTCGTCTATGTCACTCTTACTATGTAATAGTTGGCTCTGTTTAGAATGTCATTCTTGTCTGGATCATGAGAGTCTGAGCGCTGCAGATGGGTGCGTTTTGGTGGTGTAGCAAGACTTCTTATGAACTATCATGTCTTGCTGTTTATGTCAGTAGTAGTCACTAGTCAGTGTTTGAATGTTGTATATATCGTTGTTTCGAACTGTTTATTGTCTCGAACTACTAGTGGGCTAAATGAGGGCATCACCATTCTCCAGTGTTCAGAGTGTATCTCCTTTTTTCAAGTTATATAATTTGAGCTCAGTGTCTTTTCGATGATGTACACTTGTTTGGGCCAGTGAGGTGTCGTTGAATATGGGCCAAGTAGTAACGCAATGCCAAACAGGTCAATTATGACTCTCAGGCCGGGCTCTCAAAAGATCCTCAAAAAAAAGGCCAGGCTCTCCAAAAAAGAAAGAATAAGGACTCTTTGGCCGACATGTGGGCGCCACCGGTGTTTTCGTGCGCTTGCGCGCCGAGAGCATATTGGCGCGTGTTTGAAATTCAAGCTACCTTTTCATCCCCAATCTCCCGCCCCTCCCCCACCTCTGGAATCTCGATTCCTACTCCAGTTCCCCCAAATCCCCCTCCTGTACTCCCTGTACTCAAGCTCACTATCATGTCGCCGGTCAACGCGGATCTCCGAGCCGGAGATCCTGAGGTCCGTCCTGCCTTCAGTCGCTGCGTGCTGTCGCTCAACAGTGGCATGGCGGCGCTTGACGACCAGTTTGCCGGCAAAGTGCTGATGGTAACGGGGGGGGGGGGGGGGGGGGGGGGGGGGGGGGGGGGGGGGGGGGGGGGGGGGGGGGGGGGGGGGGGGGGGGGGGGGGGGGGGGGGGGGGGGGGGGGGGGGGGGGGGGGGGGGGGGGGGGGGGGGGGGGGGGGGGGGGGGGGGGGGGGGGGGGGGGGGGGGGGGGGGGGGGGGGGGGGGGGGGGGGGGGGGGGGGGGGGGGGGGGGGGGGGGGGGGGGGGGGGGGGGGGGGGGGGGGGGGGGGGGGGGGGGGGGGGGGGGGGGGGGGGGGGGGGGGGGGGGGGGGGGGGGGGGGGGGGGGGGGGGGGGGGGGGGGGGGGGGGGGGGGGGGGGGGGGGGGGGGGGGGGGGGGGGGGGGGGGGGGGGGGGGGGGGGGGGGGGGGGGGGGGGGGGGGGGGGGGGGGGGGGGGGGGGGGGGGGGGGGGGGGGGGGGGGGGGGGGGGGGGGGGGGGGGGGGGGGGGGGGGGGGGGGGGGGGGGGGGGGGGGGGGGGGGGGGGGGGGGGGGGGGGGGGGGGGGGGGGGGGGGGGGGGGGGGGGGGGGGGGGGGGGGGGGGGGGGGGGGGGGGGGGGGGGGGGGGGGGGGGGGGGGGGGGGGGGGGGGGGGGGGGGGGGGGGGGGGGGGGGGGGGGGGGGGGGGGGGGGGGGGGGGGGGGGGGGGGGGGGGGGGGGGGGGGGGGGGGGGGGGGGGGGGGGGGGGGGGGGGGGGGGGGGGGGGGGGGGGGGGGGGGGGGGGGGGGGGGGGGGGGGGGGGGGGGGGGGGGGGGGGGGGGGGGGGGGGGGGGGGGGGGGGGGGGGGGGGGGGGGGGGGGGGGGGGGGGGGGGGGGGGGGGGGGGGGGGGGGGGGGGGGGGGGGGGGGGGGGGGGGGGGGGGGGGGGGGGGGGGGGGGGGGGGGGGGGGGGGGGGGGGGGGGGGGGGGGGGGGGGGGGGGGGGGGGGGGGGGGGGGGGGGGGGGGGGGGGGGGGGGGGGGGGGGGGGGGGGGGGGGGGGGGGGGGGGGGGGGGGGGGGGGGGGGGGGGGGGGGGGGGGGGGGGGGGGGGGGGGGGGGGGGGGGGGGGGGGGGGGGGGGGGGGGGGGGGGGGGGGGGGGGGGGGGGGGGGGGGGGGGGGGGGGGGGGGGGGGGGGGGGGGGGGGGGGGGGGGGGGGGGGGGGGGGGGGGGGGGGGGGGGGGGGGGGGGGGGGGGGGGGGGGGGGGGGGGGGGGGGGGGGGGGGGGGGGGGGGGGGGGGGGGGGGGGGGGGGGGGGGGGGGGGGGGGGGGGGGGGGGGGGGGGGGGGGGGGGGGGGGGGGGGGGGGGGGGGGGGGGGGGGGGGGGGGGGGGGGGGGGGGGGGGGGGGGGGGGGGGGGGGGGGGGGGGGGGGGGGGGGGGGGGGGGGGGGGGGGGGGGGGGGGGGGGGGGGGGGGGGGGGGGGGGGGGGGGGGGGGGGGGGGGGGGGGGGGGGGGGGGGGGGGGGGGGGGGGGGGGGGGGGGGGGGGGGGGGGGGGGGGGGGGGGGGGGGGGGGGGGGGGGGGGGGGGGGGGGGGGGGGGGGGGGGGGGGGGGGGGGGGGGGGGGGGGGGGGGGGGGGGGGGGGGGGGGGGGGGGGGGGGGGGGGGGGGGGGGGGGGGGGGGGGGGGGGGGGGGGGGGGGGGGGGGGGGGGGGGGGGGGGGGGGGGGGGGGGGGGGGGGGGGGGGGGGGGGGGGGGGGGGGGGGGGGGGGGGGGGGGGGGGGGGGGGGGGGGGGGGGGGGGGGGGGGGGGGGGGGGGGGGGGGGGGGGGGGGGGGGGGGGGGGGGGGGGGGGGGGGGGGGGGGGGGGGGGGGGGGGGGGGGGGGGGGGGGGGGGGGGGGGGGGGGGGGGGGGGGGGGGGGGGGGGGGGGGGGGGGGGGGGGGGGGGGGGGGGGGGGGGGGGGGGGGGGGGGGGGGGGGGGGGGGGGGGGGGGGGGGGGGGGGGGGGGGGGGGGGGGGGGGGGGGGGGGGGGGGGGGGGGGGGGGGGGGGGGGGGGGGGGGGGGGGGGGGGGGGGGGGGGGGGGGGGGGGGGGGGGGGGGGGGGGGGGGGGGGGGGGGGGGGGGGGGGGGGGGGGGGGGGGGGGGGGGGGGGGGGGGGGGGGGGGGGGGGGGGGGGGGGGGGGGGGGGGGGGGGGGGGGGGGGGGGGGGGGGGGGGGGGGGGGGGGGGGGGGGGGGGGGGGGGGGGGGGGGGGGGGGGGGGGGGGGGGGGGGGGGGGGGGGGGGGGGGGGGGGGGGGGGGGGGGGGGGGGGGGGGGGGGGGGGGGGGGGGGGGGGGGGGGGGGGGGGGGGGGGGGGGGGGGGGGGGGGGGGGGGGGGGGGGGGGGGGGGGGGGGGGGGGGGGGGGGGGGGGGGGGGGGGGGGGGGGGGGGGGGGGGGGGGGGGGGGGGGGGGGGGGGGGGGGGGGGGGGGGGGGGGGGGGGGGGGGGGGGGGGGGGGGGGGGGGGGGGGGGGGGGGGGGGGGGGGGGGGGGGGGGGGGGGGGGGGGGGGGGGGGGGGGCAGACAGCTGGGCTCTGACGGTTATGGCATGGATGAAAAGCCGTCCACCATACCGAAGGTGATTGGTGTTGAGATACCGGTGCAGGAACCGGGGTTGTACTATTCGTCGCCACCAAGGCCGCCACGGACCACGTTAGGGATGTACCTGTATCGAGTGTTCGTGCATGTCGAAGAAGTGGTCAATCCATCAATCGAAGTCTTGCCGCCGCCGCTGGTGCCAGGGTCTGTCGACGACATCCATTACAGGAGTCAACGTCAGACTTTCCCCGTGTTGCTCGGAACAATGGATGGCACAGGGCCTACTCCATCGCGCGGCAGAGGCCACTGCTTCTTTGGGAGAAGAGGCAGGGCTGGTTGCCTGGATGTGCTCTAATTTGAGGTAACAACTGAATCTTGTCAGATACTAGTTAAATCCGAGCTATGGGTGTGAAGCACTGATGTGCCAGTACATTTGATTGTGACCTGTTCTAATTTTGTACCTGAACTTTTTTTTAGAAAGGGATGTACGTCAACTTAATATGCTAGCAGAACTCATTGTGTTGTCTGTCTGTTTTCTTTGCACAGCATTCAAGATATTTCCCTGTCATTGATAAAGAAAATGAACCGTTATGTACGAGTTCGTTGGTTTCAACATAGCCCTACCCGTAGCGAGGGGGGGGGGGGGGGGGGGGGGGGGGGGGGGGGGGGGGGGGGGGGGGGGGGGGGGGGGGGGGGGGGGGGGGGGGGGGGGGGGGGGGGGGGGGGGGGGGGGGGGGGGGGGGGGGGGGGGGGGGGGGGGGGGGGGGGGGGGGGGGGGGGGGGGGGGGGGGGGGGGGGGGGGGGGGGGGGGGGGGGGGGGGGGGGGGGGGGGGGGGGGGGGGGGGGGGGGGGGGGGGGGGGGGGGGGGGGGGGGGGGGGGGGGGGGGGGGGGGGGGGGGGGGGGGGGGGGGGGGGGGGGGGGGGGGGGGGGGGGGGGGGGGGGGGGGGGGGGGGGGGGGGGGGGGGGGGGGGGGGGGGGGGGGGGGGGGGGGGGGGGGGGGGGGGGGGGGGGGGGGGGGGGGGGGGGGGGGGGGGGGGGGGGGGGGGGGGGGGGGGGGGGGGGGGGGGGGGGGGGGGGGGGGGGGGGGGGGGGGGGGGGGTGTTATTCTCCGCCCCGCTGGGCTGCAAACTTTCCTAGGAGGTATGCATTAGGATTAACAAGAAAATGGACTTTAAGAAATAATAAATGGGATGTAATTATAATAACTGGGCTGTAACTATAAAAAATGCACCAAACGGGTAATTAGTTTAAAAAATATATTATTTTTGGAATTTGAAAATTTTAATTTCACTACTTGTTGCGCGCGCAATATTTCGTTGGATTTTAACGTAATACAACTTTATTTTGAAATTATATTTAATCTGACTAGAAATTTCGGATAAAAATATTTCGGATCCCATAAAAATGTGGGATTTTTTTTTTGAATTCTGTTTTGAGCGGTTGGTTGAAATTATTAATCGTTGTCCTAGCTAGAAAATGGGCTGTACTTTTAACAAACTATAAATGGGCTGTAGTAAATTCCATTAGAATTAAAAAAATGGGCTGTACATTCTTACAAATCGCAAATGGGCTATATGTTCTCTGCCACACACTTGTGGGCCTTCTAAGTTGACGCGTCCCCTAAAAAAACTAAGTTGACGCGTATGCAAGGCTTTGTCAACAACACATGGTTCTGGCAGCTGTGGCCATTGGATGTCCATCCAACGGATATCGTGCTTCTTCTTCAATCTCGGATATTCTTGCTTCAGCCGCCCAAAAAATGATTCCTCCCCCTGACATCTGGGGTGCACCGTTTCGGAGGCTGACCTGTGGGCCTACTAAGTTGACGCGTACCAAGGGCTTTGTCAACTTAGTCAATATAAACGATTCTAGCTGCAGTGACCGTACGATGTCCATCCAACGGCCGTCGTGCTTCTTCAACCTCTGGTCTTCTTGCTCCAGCCGCCCAAAGCAGCGCCGGTCGTGCTGCCTGCTCCTGCCTCCCGTGGCCGGCTGTGATGCCGCGGAGGCCTCACCGCCCCCTACTACTCCCACCGCTGGCCAGGCCATCCCTCTACTCACCCACACCCCCTATTATTCCGCGGCGATGGTAGCCTCACACCGCAGCCGAACCAGTGAACCCTCGTATTCCTCTCCGCGCGGGCTTCCACTGCCGTGTCTTCCCCGGCTCCGCGTCGTCCCCTTCCTAGGCCTCGCCGTCGTCCACCGCCCTGGTGCTCTCGGCGCGGCGTGGTCAATGTGGTCAAGGAACGACTTCCATCGGATGTGGACTGTACGTGGAGAGGCTGACAGCTGGGTCCACGACGGCAGCAAGGAAGTGCCTCCTTATTACGCGGAAAATAATGATTCCTCCACCTGACAGCAGGGACCCACCGGACGGGCCATCGTATTTGGCGAAAAAACGTTTCCCCCCTGACTGCTGGGACCCACCGGACGGGCCAACGTATTTTGCGAAAAAATGTTCCCCCCGCTGTCAGCTCAGACCCACCAGAGGTGCCTCCTTATTACGCACAAAAAAATGAATACTCCCCCTGCTAGTTGGGACCCACCTTGGTGGGAGGCTGACTTGTGGGCCTACTAAGTTGACGGGGATGGACTGCTTTGTCAACTTAGTCAATATGAACGATTCTAGCTCCAGTGACCGTACGATGTCCATCCAACGGCCGTAGTGTTTCTTCAACCTCTAGTCTTCTTGCTCTAGCCGCCCAAAGCAGCGCCGGTCATGCCGCATGCTCCTGCCTCCCGTGGCCGGCTGTGCTGCCGCGGAGGCCTCACCGTCCCCTACTATTCCCACCGCTGGCCAGGCCCTGCGGCGATGGCAGCCTCACACCACAGCCGAACCAGTGAACCCTCATACTCCTCTCCACGCGGGCTTCCACTGCCGCGTCTTCCCCGGCTCCGCGTCGTCCCCTTCCTAGGCCTCGCCGTCGTCCACCGCCCTGGTGCTCTCGGCGCGGCGTGGTCAACGTGGTCAAGGAACGGCTTCCATCGGACATGGACTGTACGTGGAGAGGCTGACAGCTGGGTCCACGGCCGCAGCAAGGAAGTGCCTCCTTATTACGCGCAAAATAATTATTCCTCCACCTGACAGCGAGGACCCACTGGATGGGCCACCGTATTTCGCGAAAAAAATGTTTCCCCCTGACTGCTGGGACCCACCAGCTACATCTTCACACGCAAGGAAGTGCGTCCGGGCAAAAAAATGATTCGCCCCCCTGACTGCTGGGACCCACCAGCTACATCTTCGCACGCAAGGAAGTGCCTGGGGGGGGGGGGGGGGGGGGGGGGGGGGGGGGGGGGGGGGGGGGGGGGGGGGGGGGGGGGGGGGGGGGGGGGGGGGGGGGGGGGGGGGGGGGGGGGGGGGGGGGGGGGGGGGGGGGGGGGGGGGGGGGGGGGGGGGGGGGGGGGGGGGGGGGGGGGGGGGGGGGGGGGGGGGGGGGGGGGGGGGGGGGGGGGGGGGGGGGGGGGGGGGGGGGGGGGGGGGGGGGGGGGGGGGGGGGGGGGGGGGGGGGGGGGGGGGGGGGGGGGGGGGGGGGGGGGGGGGGGGGGGGGGGGGGGGGGGGGGGGGGGGGGGGGGGGGGGGGGGGGGGGGGGGGGGGGGGGGGGGGGGGGGGGGGGGGGGGGGGGGGGGGGGGGGGGGGGGGGGGGGGGGGGGGGGGGGGGGGGGGGGGGGGGGGGGGGGGGGGGGGGGGGGGGGGGGGGGGGGGGGGGGGGGGGGGGGGGGGGGGGGGGGGGGGGGGGGGGGGGGGGGGGGGGGGGGGGGGGGGGGGGGGGGGGGGGGGGGGGGGGGGGGGGGGGGGGGGGGGGGGGGGGGGGGGGGGGGGGGGGGGGGGGGGGGGGGGGGGGGGGGGGGGGGGGGGGGGGGGGGGGGGGGGGGGGGGGGGGGGGGGGGGGGGGGGGGGGGGGGGGGGGGGGGGGGGGGGGGGGGGGGGGGGGGGGGGGGGGGGGGGGGGGGGGGGGGGGGGGGGGGGGGGGGGGGGGGGGGGGGGGGGGGGGGGGGGGGGGGGGGGGGGGGGGGGGGGGGGGGGGGGGGGGGGGGGGGGGGGGGGGGGGGGGGGGGGGGGGGGGGGGGGGGGGGGGGGGGGGGGGGGGGGGGGGGGGGGGGGGGGGGGGGGGGGGGGGGGGGGGGGGGGGGGGGGGGGGGGGGGGGGGGGGGGGGGGGGGGGGGGGGGGGGGGGGGGGGGGGGGGGGGGGGGGGGGGGGGGGGGGGGGGGGGGGGGGGGGGGGGGGGGGGGGGGGGGGGGGGGGGGGGGGGGGGGGGGGGGGGGGGGGGGGGGGGGGGGGGGGGGGGGGGGGGGGGGGGGGGGGGGGGGGGGGGGGGGGGGGGGGGGGGGGGGGGGGGGGGGGGGGGGGGGGGGGGGGGGGGGGGGGGGGGGGGGGGGGGGGGGGGGGGGGGGGGGGGGGGGGGGGGGGGGGGGGGGGGGGGGGGGGGGGGGGGGGGGGGGGGGGGGGGGGGGGGGGGGGGGGGGGGGGGGGGGGGGGGGGGGGGGGGGGGGGGGGGGGGGGGGGGGGGGGGGGGGGGGGGGGGGGGGGGGGGGGGGGGGGGGGGGGGGGGGGGGGGGGGGGGGGGGGGGGGGGGGGGGGGGGGGGGGGGGGGGGGGGGGGGGGGGGGGGGGGGGGGGGGGGGGGGGGGGGGGGGGGGGGGGGGGGGGGGGGGGGGGGGGGGGGGGGGGGGGGGGGGGGGGGGGGGGGGGGGGGGGGGGGGGGGGGGGGGGGGGGGGGGGGGGGGGGGGGGGGGGGGGGGGGGGGGGGGGGGGGGGGGGGGGGGGGGGGGGGGGGGGGGGGGGGGGGGGGGGGGGGGGGGGGGGGGGGGGGGGGGGGGGGGGGGGGGGGGGGGGGGGGGGGGGGGGGGGGGGGGGGGGGGGGGGGGGGGGGGGGGGGGGGGGGGGGGGGGGGGGGGGGGGGGGGGGGGGGGGGGGGGGGGGGGGGGGGGGGGGGGGGGGGGGGGGGGGGGGGGGGGGGGGGGGGGGGGGGGGGGGGGGGGGGGGGGGGGGGGGGGGGGGGGGGGGGGGGGGGGGGGGGGGGGGGGGGGGGGGGGGGGGGGGGGGGGGGGGGGGGGGGGGGGGGGGGGGGGGGGGGGGGGGGGGGGGGGGGGGGGGGGGGGGGGGGGGGGGGGGGGGGGGGGGGGGGGGGGGGGGGGGGGGGGGGGGGGGGGGGGGGGGGGGGGGGGGGGGGGGGGGGGGGGGGGGGGGGGGGGGGGGGGGGGGGGGGGGGGGGGGGGGGGGGGGGGGGGGGGGGGGGGGGGGGGGGGGGGGGGGGGGGGGGGGGGGGGGGGGGGGGGGGGGGGGGGGGGGGGGGGGGGGGGGGGGGGGGGGGGGGGGGGGGGGGGGGGGGGGGGGGGGGGGGGGGGGGGGGGGGGGGGGGGGGGGGGGGGGGGGGGGGGGGGGGGGGGGGGGGGGGGGGGGGGGGGGGGGGGGGGGGGGGGGGGGGGGGGGGGGGGGGGGGGGGGGGGGGGGGGGGGGGGGGGGGGGGGGGGGGGGGGGGGGGGGGGGGGGGGGGGGGGGGGGGGGGGGGGGGGGGGGGGGGGGGGGGGGGGGGGGGGGGGGGGGGGGGGGGGGGGGGGGGGGGGGGGGGGGGGGGGGGGGGGGGGGGGGGGGGGGGGGGGGGGGGGGGGGGGGGGGGGGGGGGGGGGGGGGGGGGGGGGGGGGGGGGGGGGGGGGGGGGGGGGGGGGGGGGGGGGGGGGGGGGGGGGGGGGGGGGGGGGGGGGGGGGGGGGGGGGGGGGGGGGGGGGGGGGGGGGGGGGGGGGGGGGGGGGGGGGGGGGGGGGGGGGGGGGGGGGGGGGGGGGGGGGGGGGGGGGGGGGGGGGGGGGGGGGGGGGGGGGGGGGGGGGGGGGGGGGGGGGGGGGGGGGGGGGGGGGGGGGGGGGGGGGGGGGGGGGGGGGGGGGGGGGGGGGGGGGGGGGGGGGGGGGGGGGGGGGGGGGGGGGGGGGGGGGGGGGGGGGGGGGGGGGGGGGGGGGGGGGGGGGGGGGGGGGGGGGGGGGGGGGGGGGGGGGGGGGGGGGGGGGGGGGGGGGGGGGGGGGGGGGGGGGGGGGGGGGGGGGGGGGGGGGGGGGGGGGGGGGGGGGGGGGGGGGGGGGGGGGGGGGGGGGGGGGGGGGGGGGGGGGGGGGGGGGGGGGGGGGGGGGGGGGGGGGGGGGGGGGGGGGGGGGGGGGGGGGGGGGGGGGGGGGGGGGGGGGGGGGGGGGGGGGGGGGGGGGGGGGGGGGGGGGGGGGGGGGGGGGGGGGGGGGGGGGGGGGGGGGGGGGGGGGGGGGGGGGGGGGGGGGGGGGGGGGGGGGGGGGGGGGGGGGGGGGGGGGGGGGGGGGGGGGGGGGGGGGGGGGGGGGGGGGGGGGGGGGGGGGGGGGGGGGGGGGGGGGGGGGGGGGGGGGGGGGGGGGGGGGGGGGGGGGGGGGGGGGGGGGGGGGGGGGGGGGGGGGGGGGGGGGGGGGGGGGGGGGGGGGGGGGGGGGGGGGGGGGGGGGGGGGGGGGGGGGGGGGGGGGGGGGGGGGGGGGGGGGGGGGGGGGGGGGGGGGGGGGGGGGGGGGGGGGGGGGGGGGGGGGGGGGGGGGGGGGGGGGGGGGGGGGGGGGGGGGGGGGGGGGGGGGGGGGGGGGGGGGGGGGGGGGGGGGGGGGGGGGGGGGGGGGGGGGGGGGGGGGGGGGGGGGGGGGGGGGGGGGGGGGGGGGGGGGGGGGGGGGGGGGGGGGGGGGGGGGGGGGGGGGGGGGGGGGGGGGGGGGGGGGGGGGGGGGGGGGGGGGGGGGGGGGGGGGGGGGGGGGGGGGGGGGGGGGGGGCAAGTCCCCAATCTATGCACCTACACAAACAATCAAACACTTGCACCCAACGCAATAAAGGGGTTGTCAATCCCTTCATGGTCAATTGCAAAGGTGAGATCTGATAGAGATAGGTATAAAAGATTGCAGCAAGGTATTTTGGTATTTTTGGTTTATAGATCTGAAAATATATGATGAAAAATAGACCCGAGGGGCATAGGTTTCACTAGAGGCTTCTCTCTTGAAGGCAAATAATACGGTGGGTGAACAAATTATTGTCGACCAATTGATAGAAAAGCACAAAGTTATGACGATATCCAAGGCAATGAATATGCATATAGGCACCACGTCCGTGTCAAGTAGACCAAAACGATTCTGCATCTACTACTATTACTCCACACATTGACCGCTATCCAGCATGCATCTAGAGTATTAAGTTCATAAAGAACGGAGTAACGCCTAAGTAAGATGACATGATGTAGAGGGATAAACTCAAGCAATATGATGAAAACCCCATATTTTTATCCTTGATGGCAACAATACAATACGTGCCTCGCTACCCCTACTTTGTCACTGGGTGAGGACACCGCAAGATTGAACCAAAAACTAAGCACCTCTCAAGAAATACCAATCTAGTTGGCCAAACCAAACCGATAATTTGAAGAGAAATACAAAGATATCAAATCATACATATAAGAATTCAGAGGAGATTCAAATAATATTCATAGATAATCCGATCATAAATCCACAATTCATCGGATCTCGACAAACACACCGCAAAAGAATATGGGGGGGGGGGGGGGGGGGGGGGGGGGGGGGGGGGGGGGGGGGGGGGGGGGGGGGGGGGGGGGGGGGGGGGGGGGGGGGGGGGGGGGGGGGGGGGGGGGGGGGGGGGGGGGGGGGGGGGGGGGGGGGGGGGGGGGGGGGGGGGGGGGGGGGGGGGGGGGGGGGGGGGGGGGGGGGGGGGGGGGGGGGGGGGGGGGGGGGGGGGGGGGGGGGGGGGGGGGGGGGGGGGGGGGGGGGGGGGGGGGGGGGGGGGGGGGGGGGGGGGGGGGGGGGGGGGGGGGGGGGGGGGGGGGGGGGGGGGGGGGGGGGGGGGGGGGGGGGGGGGGGGGGGGGGGGGGGGGGGGGGGGGGGGGGGGGGGGGGGGGGGGGGGGGGGGGGGGGGGGGGGGGGGGGGGGGGGGGGGGGGGGGGGGGGGGGGGGGGGGGGGGGGGGGGGGGGGGGGGGGGGGGGGGGGGGGGGGGGGGGGGGGGGGGGGGGGGGGGGGGGGGGGGGGGGGGGGGGGGGGGGGGGGGGGGGGGGGGGGGGGGGGGGGGGGGGGGGGGGGGGGGGGGGGGGGGGGGGGGGGGGGGGGGGGGGGGGGGGGGGGGGGGGGGGGGGGGGGGGGGGGGGGGGGGGGGGGGGGGGGGGGGGGGGGGGGGGGGGGGGGGGGGGGGGGGGGGGGGGGGGGGGGGGGGGGGGGGGGGGGGGGGGGGGGGGGGGGGGGGGGGGGGGGGGGGGGGGGGGGGGGGGGGGGGGGGGGGGGGGGGGGGGGGGGGGGGGGGGGGGGGGGGGGGGGGGGGGGGGGGGGGGGGGGGGGGGGGGGGGGGGGGGGGGGGGGGGGGGGGGGGGGGGGGGGGGGGGGGGGGGGGGGGGGGGGGGGGGGGGGGGGGGGGGGGGGGGGGGGGGGGGGGGGGGGGGGGGGGGGGGGGGGGGGGGGGGGGGGGGGGGGGGGGGGGGGGGGGGGGGGGGGGGGGGGGGGGGGGGGGGGGGGGGGGGGGGGGGGGGGGGGGGGGGGGGGGGGGGGGGGGGGGGGGGGGGGGGGGGGGGGGGGGGGGGGGGGGGGGGGGGGGGGGGGGGGGGGGGGGGGGGGGGGGGGGGGGGGGGGGGGGGGGGGGGGGGGGGGGGGGGGGGGGGGGGGGGGGGGGGGGGGGGGGGGGGGGGGGGGGGGGGGGGGGGGGGGGGGGGGGGGGGGGGGGGGGGGGGGGGGGGGGGGGGGGGGGGGGGGGGGGGGGGGGGGGGGGGGGGGGGGGGGGGGGGGGGGGGGGGGGGGGGGGGGGGGGGGGGGGGGGGGGGGGGGGGGGGGGGGGGGGGGGGGGGGGGGGGGGGGGGGGGGGGGGGGGGGGGGGGGGGGGGGGGGGGGGGGGGGGGGGGGGGGGGGGGGGGGGGGGGGGGGGGGGGGGGGGGGGGGGGGGGGGGGGGGGGGGGGGGGGGGGGGGGGGGGGGGGGGGGGGGGGGGGGGGGGGGGGGGGGGGGGGGGGGGGGGGGGGGGGGGGGGGGGGGGGGGGGGGGGGGGGGGGGGGGGGGGGGGGGGGGGGGGGGGGGGGGGGGGGGGGGGGGGGGGGGGGGGGGGGGGGGGGGGGGGGGGGGGGGGGGGGGGGGGGGGGGGGGGGGGGGGGGGGGGGGGGGGGGGGGGGGGGGGGGGGGGGGGGGGGGGGGGGGGGGGGGGGGGGGGGGGGGGGGGGGGGGGGGGGGGGGGGGGGGGGGGGGGGGGGGGGGGGGGGGGGGGGGGGGGGGGGGGGGGGGGGGGGGGGGGGGGGGGGGGGGGGGGGGGGGGGGGGGGGGGGGGGGGGGGGGGGGGGGGGGGGGGGGGGGGGGGGGGGGGGGGGGGGGGGGGGGGGGGGGGGGGGGGGGGGGGGGGGGGGGGGGGGGGGGGGGGGGGGGGGGGGGGGGGGGGGGGGGGGGGGGGGGGGGGGGGGGGGGGGGGGGGGGGGGGGGGGGGGGGGGGGGGGGGGGGGGGGGGGGGGGGGGGGGGGGGGGGGGGGGGGGGGGGGGGGGGGGGGGGGGGGGGGGGGGGGGGGGGGGGGGGGGGGGGGGGGGGGGGGGGGGGGGGGGGGGGGGGGGGGGGGGGGGGGGGGGGGGGGGGGGGGGGGGGGGGGGGGGGGGGGGGGGGGGGGGGGGGGGGGGGGGGGGGGGGGGGGGGGGGGGGGGGGGGGGGGGGGGGGGGGGGGGGGGGGGGGGGGGGGGGGGGGGGGGGGGGGGGGGGGGGGGGGGGGGGGGGGGGGGGGGGGGGGGGGGGGGGGGGGGGGGGGGGGGGGGGGGGGGGGGGGGGGGGGGGGGGGGGGGGGGGGGGGGGGGGGGGGGGGGGGGGGGGGGGGGGGGGGGGGGGGGGGGGGGGGGGGGGGGGGGGGGGGGGGGGGGGGGGGGGGGGGGGGGGGGGGGGGGGGGGGGGGGGGGGGGGGGGGGGGGGGGGGGGGGGGGGGGGGGGGGGGGGGGGGGGGGGGGGGGGGGGGGGGGGGGGGGGGGGGGGGGGGGGGGGGGGGGGGGGGGGGGGGGGGGGGGGGGGGGGGGGGGGGGGGGGGGGGGGGGGGGGGGGGGGGGGGGGGGGGGGGGGGGGGGGGGGGGGGGGGGGGGGGGGGGGGGGGGGGGGGGGGGGGGGGGGGGGGGGGGGGGGGGGGGGGGGGGGGGGGGGGGGGGGGGGGGGGGGGGGGGGGGGGGGGGGGGGGGGGGGGGGGGGGGGGGGGGGGGGGGGGGGGGGGGGGGGGGGGGGGGGGGGGGGGGGGGGGGGGGGGGGGGGGGGGGGGGGGGGGGGGGGGGGGGGGGGGGGGGGGGGGGGGGGGGGGGGGGGGGGGGGGGGGGGGGGGGGGGGGGGGGGGGGGGGGGGGGGGGGGGGGGGGGGGGGGGGGGGGGGGGGGGGGGGGGGGGGGGGGGGGGGGGGGGGGGGGGGGGGGGGGGGGGGGGGGGGGGGGGGCTCTAACTGAGGGAAATACTTATCTCTACTTTGCTGCATCACCCTTTCCTCTTTAAGGGAAAAACCAACGCAAGCTCAAGAAGTAGCAACACATCACATAGAGATTTCGGAGTTGTGGAAACACTAGCACCCAAATCACATAAAAGCAAAGCACTCATAATTTTTAATCTTGACTTTAATGGTAGGTTCCCATTCATCATCTAATTTTCTAGGAATTGAAATCTCTAATTCCAACTTTTCTTCTAAAGCTCTCATCATCGCTTCTACAATATGTTTATTAAAAGCTTTATTTTGTTCGTAGGCATTGGGTGAATTTATCACGGATTGCAACAAAGAAATACATTCAATCAAAGAGCAACTATCATAATTAAAGTCTTTGTAATCCAAAAGAGTGGGCACATCACTAGTTAAAGTTTTGACCTCTCCAAACCCACTTTTATCAATTTTTTCAACAAGATTTTCACCCTCCGAATGATGAGGACGCCCTCTAGCTAAAGTTGACTCTTCTTCAGTCAGCTTTTCATCAAGTTTTATATTACTTAACAAAGAATCAATAGAAGAAACACCAATCATTTTAAGAACTTCATCATTTTTATCCCCTAGAGAAACTGGCTTAGCGGCCATTTGATTTACTAGTGTAGCTTGTGCATCGGATATTTTACCTTGTCCATTTTTAGCATGAGCATACTTAGATTGGAGATTAGAGACTTCTCTACTAACATGATCAAGTTGTTTTATTATAGCATCTAGCACAGTAGAGTGTTCTTTAAGCTCTTCGGTAAAAAACTTACTATGCTCAAATTGTGTAGTCATATATTCCTTAGTACTTTTCTCAATCTCAAGCAAAATATTGGGGTAAGGAACGTCATAATACTTTCTTTAAGACATCATGACTACGCAAACAAGATTGCAAGCAAACAAGAGATCTGACAAGAAAAAGGCGAACGAAAAAGAAGGCGAATAAAAAGGCATTTTTTGTGAAGTGGGGGAGATGAAAACGAGAAGCAAATGGCAAATAATGTAAATTGCAAGGAGATGAGGTTTGTGATTAGGAACCTAATAGATGTTGATGATGTCTCCCCGGCAATGGCACTAGAAATTCCTTTGACGTGGCTTGAGTCTGCGTTGGTATTTCCCCAAAGAGGAAGGGATGATGTAGCACAGCTACGGCAAGTATTTCCCTTAGTTATGAAACCAAGGTTATCAATCCAGTAGGAGAACCAGACAACACTATGTAAACGGTACCTGCACACAAAGAACAAATACTTGCAACCCAACGGGCAAGAGAGGTTGTCAATCCCTCTACAGTAAAAAGATATATTAAATTGTATGAGATTGGATAAATAGATCTAGCAAAAACACAAAATAAAATAAGTAAAGAAAAAGTGCAGCAAGGTATTTTTGGTTTTTGGAATAATAGATCTGAAAACAATATGATAAAAGATAGACCCGGGGGCCATAGATTTCACTAGTGGCTTCTCTCGAGAAAATAGCATACGGTGGGTAAACAAATTATTGTTGGGCAATTGATAGAAGAGCAAATAATTATGATGATATCCAAGGCAATGATCATGTATATAGGCATCACGTCCAAGATTAGTAGACCGACTCCTGCCTACATCTACTACTATTACTCCACACATCAACCACTATCCAGCATGCATCTAGTGTATTAAGTTCATTGAGAAACGGAGTAATGCAATAAGAACGATGACATGATGCAGACAAGATCTACTCATGTAGGAATAGACCCCATCTTTTTATCCTTAATAGCAATGATACATGCGTGCCTCGCTACCCCTTCTGTCACTGGGTGAGGACACCGCAAGATCGAGACCATCATGAAGCACCTCTTCCCATTGCAAGAAAAATCAATCTAGTTGGCCAAACCAAACCAAAGTTTCGGAGAAGAAATACGAGGCTATAACAATCATGCATATAAGAGATCAAAGAAACTCAGATAATATTCATAGATAGATCTGATCATAAACTCGCACTTCATCGGATCCCAACAAACACACCGCAAAAAGTCATTACATCAAATAGATCTCCAAGAACATCGAGGAGAACATTGTATTGAGAATCAAAAAGAGAGAAGAAGCCATCTAGCTACTGCCTACGGACCCATAGGTCTCTGGTGAACTACTCATGCATCATCGGAGGAGCACCAATGAGGATTATGAACCCCTCCTTGATCGTGTTCCCCTCTGGCAGAGTGCCGGAATAGGGCTCTAGATTGGACCTAGTGGTTCTAGAACTTGCGGTGGCTGGAATTGTGTTTCGATCGCTCCCCTAGGGTTTCTGGAATATCTAAGAATTTATAGAGCTGAGAGGCGGTGGAGGAGACCTCCATGGGACCCACCACCCATCAGGGCGCGCCAGGGGCCTCTGGCGTGCCCAGGTGGGTTGTGGGCCCCATGGGCCTCCCCTCTGGTGCTTCCTTGGCTCCCAAGTTGTCTTCTGGTCCAAAAAAATCTCCAAAATGTTTCGTGGCATTTGGACTTAGTTTGGCACTGATATTCCGCGAAGTAAAAAACAAGCAAAAAATAACAACTGGCACTGGGCACTATGTCAATAGGTTAATTAGTCCCAAAAAAATGTTATAAAGTTGCTATAAAATGAATGTAAAACGTCCAAGAATGATAATATAACAACATGGAACAATAAAAAATTATAGATACGTTGGAGGCGTATCACTCCCCACCATGCCATGACCAACACTTAGATGATAAGTTAATAAAAAGCTTTAATACCGATATTTCTACTAACCAATGATCATGGACCAATATCCTTTCATATTATGACATCAATATCATTAAACCATGTGTTTCATATTTACTAATCTACATGAAAGTTTTTATTATATCCCTCTTAAATACCCATTCTTCTTGGACTAGGCTTATAACACGTGCACATTACCACTTCTTATTCATAGACTCAAAAAGATTTAAGTGAAGCATGAGAGTGCAATCATTTCTGTAAAATATAACCACCGCTGTGCTCTAAAAGATATATGTGAAGCACTAGAGCAACTGCCTAGCTCAAAAAGATACAAGCGAAGCACATAGAGTATTATAACAAATCACGATAAATACGTGTCCCTATCAAAAGGTGTGTCCAACAAACAATGATAGTGGCAAACTAAAAGGCAAACAAAGCAAAAACTATGGTAGAAGACGCTCCAAGCAAAACTCACAACATGTGATGAATAAAAATGTAGCTTTAAGAAATATACCGATAGATTGTAGACGAAAGAAGGGATGCCATCCAGGGCACCCCCAAACTTAGACGCTTGGGTCTTCCTTGAATATTACCTTGGGGTGCCTTGGTCATCCCCAAGCTTAGGGTCTTGCCGCTCCTTATTCCTTCATCCATCGTGATCTCACCTAAAACGTGAAAACTTCAGCACATAAAACTCAACAGAAACCTCGTGAGATCCGTTAGTATAATAGACAAATCATAAACTGTAGGTATTGTTATAAACTCATTCATAATTTATTCTTGCATAATATCTACTGTATTCTAACTTCACCATGACTTATACCCCCCGATATGTTAGAGTTGTGTCGAATATTGTGTACAATGTTGGTTACAGTTGGAGTTGTAGTTGTATTGTGTTTAGATAGGATATGGAGTCGTGTCCAAGTAGGACACTTGTATCATATGCCTCTCATATATAGCGAGGGTAGACACATGATGTAACCTATGCCAACATAAAAGCACAGGAACACAGGGGAAGCCGGCGGCATGTGCCGGTGTCCAGGGTGACCGGGTGCGGTATTGTAGCGGTATCATAGGGAGGAGCGCCCATAGTCATGCCCCGGGGATGTAGCCATATCAGTGAACCTCGTTAACAAATCTCGGTGCCGTGCTTGTGTGATTGCTTGGTCCTTGGATGATCGACGGAGTGCCTCGGATTTATTCTGACAAGTGGTATCATGAGCTAGGTTGTTTGGAGGTTGATGTGGATCATTGAGCTAGAGGAGGAAGAAAACAAACGACAAAAATCTACGGGAAGAGGTCATAATACAGAACGAAGTCGTCGGCGAGTTGCAACCTGAAAGCAGGTGTTGGTCGTTGTAATCTTCATGGAAGCGATCAAGTCAGTCAGGCATCAGATCGGTCTAAAGTGGGGCTGTGTCACGGAAAGCGCAAGGCGGGTACGTGATGCGGCAGCCTAGATGGACTAGCGGAGGCAGGTGGCCAATTCGGGTGCGTGGCTCTCGAGATCATAGTCGTGGGCAACCATAGCCAGGTCCAGGATGGGTCGTGTGGCTGAGTACGTCAGGTGAGCGGCAACAGGCAGGCTGCTGGAAGTGATCGCATCGAAGGATTTGTTTTGGAAAAAAAGGGACCGAGTCCCGGGAGGAGATGTGTTCTCTTCGTGTATGAGCCGCAGAAGTGCAACATCAGTTATTTTCCTACCGGACAGAAGCAAGTCCATGGGCAGTACTAGTAGTATATATCGGAGCAAAGGGCATTGGTAAAAGCAAGAGCTATGCATTGGAGTTGAGCCAAGTGAGCCATCACGTGAAGACCAACTCTTGGTTGGTTGTGCTAGTAGTACACGGAGGATCTGTTCCTATACTTGGGGCATCGTGTGGAAAGCTCAGATAATTTTTTACAGGGTCAGCCGTACAAAGAATCATGGCACCAAGGGGAACCAGGTTTGAGGTGGAGAAGTTTGACCAAATTGAAAACCTTGGGTTATGGCAGACAAGGGTGAAAATTTGTTGGCACAACAGGGATGCTTGAAGGCGTTGTGGGATGTCAAGCCAGTTAAAATGGACACTGATGGTTGTGAGGAGTTGCAGATGGTTGTAGTCAGGAAAGTTCGGCTCAGGTCAGACACATAGGGCAGATGGCCTGGATAGTCTGACGGATCGACACGAGTCGGTTGTTATAGAAGACGGTGATGGAATTGGCGACGACGACATAGGAGCGTGATGCTGAAACATGTGGCACATGCCCGAGGGCTGTGCGTCTTTAGCAATACTATGGCGCGGGGTTGATTCAAGGTGATGTACACACGGAGCTTGAAGTCGACAAGGCGCGAGGGTAGACTGATCATCTACCATAGATTCATGTTGAAGGTGGAGCTGGAGTCTGACGGAAGACTTCACTCGGTGTTGATTGAGGGGCTACGGTGTAAGTGCACAGAGAGTCAAAGCCTATTCAACAGGGAAAAAGCGAGTGACACGTAGTTCGGACTGAAGCCCATGGTCTGATGGAAGTGTGAAACTCATCATCGATCGGCGTTGATCGGTGGTACTCTGCAGTGGGGGTTGAGTGGTGTGGGTTCGCGACCCTTGAGACTCGACCGGGATAGCGGAGGCTCGACGCGGTAATAGTGGTGAGGCGTGTGGTATGCACGGGACATGGAGACGGGCCAGGGCTCTGGTGGTCATACATGTGGTGAGACAACTGCGAATTTGACTCGGGATGACTACAAGCAATGGTGAAATTCCTTCAAGTTTTAGACACGCGGTCAAGGAAGAGCGGTGATGTTGAGTTCAGGTAACTCTTATGTGCGACACCTAATATGTGAGTTGTTCACTTTCACGCAGGTCAGTGATCAGTGTGTGATGGCTTGGATTGATACTCTGGAAGTTGCATTGGGAGCACAAACTAGAGTAATGTGAAACTTAATTTTGCTCAAACGTTGACTATGGTCAAGAAAAGAAGGGACTACAAGTTGCAGGTGGAGTCACATGGAGTCTTGGAGTAGCATCCGTGCTCATGGGATAAACTCAAGTCCAATGTACATGGAAGTTTGACGCATGGACGAATTCAAGGTGGTGGGGAATATTCGCCAAGGTGGAGTTTGTTAGAGTTGTGTCGAATATTGTGTACAATGTAGGTTACAGTTGGAGTTGTAGTTGTATTGTGTTTACATAGGATATGGAGTCATGTCCAAGTAGGACACTTGTATCCTATGCCTCTCATATATAGCAAGGGTAGACACACGATGTAACCTATGGCAACATAATAGCCCAGGAACGCAGGGGAAGCCGGCGGCATGTGCCGGTGTCCAGGGCGACCAGGTGTGATATTGTAGCAGTGTCATGGGGAGGAGCGCCCATAGTCAGGCCCCGGGGATGTAGCCATATCAGTGAACCTCGTTAACAAATCTCGGTGTCGTGCTTGTGTGATTGCTTGGTCCTCGGATGATCGACGGAGTGCCTCGGATTTATTCTAACACGATATAATCCATAGCATCATTAAAACAAGTAAACTATATGCAATTAAAATTGAATCTGTCTAAAATAGAATAGTCTGTAATGATCTGAATTCTAAACAAAAACTATACTTCTCTAACTCTGAAAATTCTGAAAAATTAGGACAATGTGGGAAATTTGTATATCAATCATGTGTAAAAAATTATAATTTTATCACATTCCAGTGAATTATACTAATTCCAGCACTGGGCGCAGAAGTTTATATTTTTTCACATAATCAAGTCAACTATTATCCAAATCATCCCAAAGGCTTTACTTGGCACAAACACTAATTGAAACATAAAAACACAATCATAACAGTAGCAATAATTTTGACAACACACCAAAACAGAAAGTAAAAGCAAAAATTTAAGATAACTATTGGGTTGCCTACCAACAAGCGCTATTGTTTTACGCACCTAGCTAGGCGTAAGGCATTGTTTCAAGTATCATAATAAAAGTAAGGGAGATCATCCATGTTCATCTGATACTCCCTTCTTTCAGCAGCAAGCTTCCTAAGAGGTAAGCAAAAATAATCAAAAGGGCTAAATTTAATAGGGATAATTAATTCTATGCCCTTAGTTGTGTCCCCCTCAGCAGGTTTACCCCTAATTTCTGAAAACGTTTGTTCCTGCCCAAAGCACTTTGCTTCTCTTATGCTTTTGCCCTTCCGTCTCAATTTCGTCCGGTCAAAGGCGTTTGACTGTTAGGGAGACATTTTTCTGGACCATTTTGCCCCTCCTTACAACTTCAGTTAAAAAACAAGTTAAGCTTACATGTGGGACCCAATTAAATACAAAATAAAAAAAAGCCTTCCTCTCTCTTCCCTATGTGACCCACACCCCCATCCACCTTCCTCTCTTCTTCCTCCCCCCGCTCCTCACAGACTTCCATCCCTGCCATGGCGCCCTGAGCCCCGTCGCCGCTCCCCAATCCCTCCCTGACCTCCATCTCGGTCAGATCTGGTCCAGCCAAGGCCTCCCACGACTAGATCTGCCGTCTCCGCTGCTCCTCCATGCCCCGCGCCAATCCTGGCCTCCCCTGCATCGCGCCGCCGCCCCATGCCCCAGGTTCCGCACCGCCCATCCCTGGATCCACCTTGTCTCAGTGGCTCCGGCGGATTCGGCCGCGGGAGGCTTGTGCACTCCGGCCACCTACCTCGGCGTCATGCAATGCAGGGCTCCGCCGCGGCTGCGATGTAGAGAGGCGAGGTGCGGGTGCTCTAGCGATGGGAACGGCGAGGAACTGCGCGGATCTGGACGACGGAGGCGAACTCCAAGGGCGGCTGCGGCGCTCTACACATCCGAGGGAGAGAGAGAACCCAGGGGAGAGGGGAAGGAACTGGAGTAGTGCAAGGCACACATCTTCTCGTCAGCGACTTGCCAAAGCAGCTAGGTGGTTGGCACTGGTTGGGGCTTCGGGAGCTCCAGGAGGCTGGCGCTCGCGGACGCGGGCTAGCAGTCACTCGGCTACGGCGGCGCAACCTGGCCGGGAGGGCCAGATCTAGGCCACGGTGGTGGTGGTTGGCTGGGGAAGCACCAATCGACAAGGGCAAAATGGTCCCAAAAAATGTCCCCCTAACAGTCAAATGCCTTTGACTGGACGGAATTGGGACGAAAGGGCAAAAACATAAGGGGACCAAACACACTTGGGCAAGACCAAGGGTTTTTCAAAATTAGGGGCAAACCAGCCGAGTGGGACGCAACTAAGGCATAAAATCAATTATCCCAATTTAATAGGGTAAGGATCCGTGAGATCAAGTTTAGGAGGAGGAGGTTCCTCCTTTGGCCCTTTGTAAGTGATGACTATTTCTTCATTATACATGTTTCTATGAAGATAATACTTTAGCCTTTTCTTAAGCACACACCCCAATCCATTATTTGTATAATCATCATTATGTTTGGAAAGTTTATCAAGCAAGACGGATGGGGGTACCCTTTTCCTAATATTCTCATTGTAAGCAGCATAGTTTGTAGATTGTGATTTTCTTATCTCCTCTTGATTGTAAAGAATTTCTTCTATAGGAGGGCACCCACTATTTATTTTATAATAATAAAATATCTCTGGTGCCTCCTTCATGATGTGGCTAAATTCATAAGCCAGAAATATAGTGGTTAAATGCTAAACAGAAGGATCATGAATGTTTGAGAATTCTAGAAGTAATGTGATGCCCCCGAAATTAATCGTGCACTAAACATCCACGCAGCATGCGCGATCAAGATCAGTGACTCACGGTATAATATCATAACACAACTCTATGACTCAAATTTAAACAAATAAACAATATATTACAAACCAGGGTCGTAAGACCCGATATTACATCAAGAGTTAGGTCTGACTACAGACAAATTAGAAAGGTGCCTTAAGAAGGAGAAAACAAACAACGACTCTAGATCCAAAAGGCGCAGGCCTCCTGCCTAGGACCTCCGAACTAATCCTCGACGTCGAACTCCACGTAGAAAATCTTCGGTGATGGAACCTGCATCCGGAGCACTACTATCTGATAGCAGCAACCAGATTGGATGAAAAGAGTAGCAAAGCAACGGTGTGTACTCATCCAAAGTACTCGCAAGACTTACATTAGATCTATACTTTGCGGCAAAGGAAGGAGTATGAGTGCATACGATGCCAACTTGTAATTAGCACAATAATACAGTACCCTGATATCCTTCCTCGACTCCCTGTGAGAAAAGATCCACGGGCATTCCATAGTTATTGAGCAATGTAATTCATCAAGTATCTGGTTCAAGTTGTATAAGATCAGGATACTCTCATATATCCAAGCGTCATATTAACGTGGACACGACTATTCGAATAGTTTAACTTCCCTGCAGGGGTGCACCACATTACCCGATACGCTCAATTACCTCTGGCCGGACACACTTTTCTAGGTAATGTCCGGCCTTGGGCGATCGACACGCCGTAGTCCTACCTAGACTCCACAGAGAGGTCCCCGCCGGTCTACATCCTAAGCACGAAGGGGTTGTTTGCCTGCTCACTGTCGGTGTCCTAGGAACGGGGGTCCCCAGACTTGCCTGCCTGCGGCCCACGGCGTGGCTCCACTAGCGGCCCCGTACGGCCCATCTTCACGGGGGGGGGGGGGGGGGGGGGGGGGGGGGGGGGGGGGGGGGGGGGGGGGGGGGGGGGGGGGGGGGGGGGGGGGGGGGGGGGGGGGGGGGGGGGGGGGGGGGGGGGGGGGGGGGGGGGGGGGGGGGGGGGGGGGGGGGGGGGGGGGGGGGGGGGGGGGGGGGGGGGGGGGGGGGGGGGGGGGGGGGGGGGGGGGGGGGGGGGGGGGGGGGGGGGGGGGGGGGGGGGGGGGGGGGGGGGGGGGGGGGGGGGGGGGGGGGGGGGGGGGGGGGGGGGGGGGGGGGGGGGGGGGGGGGGGGGGGGGGGGGGGGGGGGGGGGGGGGGGGGGGGGGGGGGGGGGGGGGGGGGGGGGGGGGGGGGGGGGGGGGGGGGGGGGGGGGGGGGGGGGGGGGGGGGGGGGGGGGGGGGGGGGGGGGGGGGGGGGGGGGGGGGGGGGGGGGGGGGGGGGGGGGGGGGGGGGGGGGGGGGGGGGGGGGGGGGGGGGGGGGGGGGGGGGGGGGGGGGGGGGGGGGGGGGGGGGGGGGGGGGGGGGGGGGGGGGGGGGGGGGGGGGGGGGGGGGGGGGGGGGGGGGGGGGGGGGGGGGGGGGGGGGGGGGGGGGGGGGGGGGGGGGGGGGGGGGGGGGGGGGGGGGGGGGGGGGGGGGGGGGGGGGGGGGGGGGGGGGGGGGGGGGGGGGGGGGGGGGGGGGGGGGGGGGGGGGGGGGGGGGGGGGGGGGGGGGGGGGGGGGGGGGGGGGGGGGGGGGGGGGGGGGGGGGGGGGGGGGGGGGGGGGGGGGGGGGGGGGGGGGGGGGGGGGGGGGGGGGGGGGGGGGGGGGGGGGGGGGGGGGGGGGGGGGGGGGGGGGGGGGGGGGGGGGGGGGGGGGGGGGGGGGGGGGGGGGGGGGGGGGGGGGGGGGGGGGGGGGGGGGGGGGGGGGGGGGGGGGGGGGGGGGGGGGGGGGGGGGGGGGGGGGGGGGGGGGGGGGGGGGGGGGGGGGGGGGGGGGGGGGGGGGGGGGGGGGGGGGGGGGGGGGGGGGGGGGGGGGGGGGGGGGGGGGGGGGGGGGGGGGGGGGGGGGGGGGGGGGGGGGGGGGGGGGGGGGGGGGGGGGGGGGGGGGGGGGGGGGGGGGGGGGGGGGGGGGGGGGGGGGGGGGGGGGGGGGGGGGGGGGGGGGGGGGGGGGGGGGGGGGGGGGGGGGGGGGGGGGGGGGGGGGGGGGGGGGGGGGGGGGGGGGGGGGGGGGGGGGGGGGGGGGGGGGGGGGGGGGGGGGGGGGGGGGGGGGGGGGGGGGGGGGGGGGGGGGGGGGGGGGGGGGGGGGGGGGGGGGGGGGGGGGGGGGGGGGGGGGGGGGGGGGGGGGGGGGGGGGGGGGGGGGGGGGGGGGGGGGGGGGGGGGGGGGGGGGGGGGGGGGGGGGGGGGGGGGGGGGGGGGGGGGGGGGGGGGGGGGGGGGGGGGGGGGGGGGGGGGGGGGGGGGGGGGGGGGGGGGGGGGGGGGGGGGGGGGGGGGGGGGGGGGGGGGGGGGGGGGGGGGGGGGGGGGGGGGGGGGGGGGGGGGGGGGGGGGGGGGGGGGGGGGGGGGGGGGGGGGGGGGGGGGGGGGGGGGGGGGGGGGGGGGGGGGGGGGGGGGGGGGGGGGGGGGGGGGGGGGGGGGGGGGGGGGGGGGGGGGGGGGGGGGGGGGGGGGGGGGGGGGGGGGGGGGGGGGGGGGGGGGGGGGGGGGGGGGGGGGGGGGGGGGGGGGGGGGGGGGGGGGGGGGGGGGGGGGGGGGGGGGGGGGGGGGGGGGGGGGGGGGGGGGGGGGGGGGGGGGGGGGGGGGGGGGGGGGGGGGGGGGGGGGGGGGGGGGGGGGGGGGGGGGGGGGGGGGGGGGGGGGGGGGGGGGGGGGGGGGGGGGGGGGGGGGGGGGGGGGGGGGGGGGGGGGGGGGGGGGGGGGGGGGGGGGGGGGGGGGGGGGGGGGGGGGGGGGGGGGGGGGGGGGGGGGGGGGGGGGGGGGGGGGGGGGGGGGGGGGGGGGGGGGGGGGGGGGGGGGGGGGGGGGGGGGGGGGGGGGGGGGGGGGGGGGGGGGGGGGGGGGGGGGGGGGGGGGGGGGGGGGGGGGGGGGGGGGGGGGGGGGGGGGGGGGGGGGGGGGGGGGGGGGGGGGGGGGGGGGGGGGGGGGGGGGGGGGGGGGGGGGGGGGGGGGGGGGGGGGGGGGGGGGGGGGGGGGGGGGGGGGGGGGGGGGGGGGGGGGGGGGGGGGGGGGGGGGGGGGGGGGGGGGGGGGGGGGGGGGGGGGGGGGGGGGGGGGGGGGGGGGGGGGGGGGGGGGGGGGGGGGGGGGGGGGGGGGGGGGGGGGGGGGGGGGGGGGGGGGGGGGGGGGGGGGGGGGGGGGGGGGGGGGGGGGGGGGGGGGGGGGGGGGGGGGGGGGGGGGGGGGGGGGGGGGGGGGGGGGGGGGGGGGGGGGGGGGGGGGGGGGGGGGGGGGGGGGGGGGGGGGGGGGGGGGGGGGGGGGGGGGGGGGGGGGGGGGGGGGGGGGGGGGGGGGGGGGGGGGGGGGGGGGGGGGGGGGGGGGGGGGGGGGGGGGGGGGGGGGGGGGGGGGGGGGGGGGGGGGGGGGGGGGGGGGGGGGGGGGGGGGGGGGGGGGGGGGGGGGGGGGGGGGGGGGGGGGGGGGGGGGGGGGGGGGGGGGGGGGGGGGGGGGGGGGGGGGGGGGGGGGGGGGGGGGGGGGGGGGGGGGGGGGGGGGGGGGGGGGGGGGGGGGGGGGGGGGGGGGGGGGGGGGGGGGGGGGGGGGGGGGGGGGGGGGGGGGGGGGGGGGGGGGGGGGGGGGGGGGGGGGGGGGGGGGGCCATGGATTATACGCACTCTCACCCTTCCACCATTGCTAGCCTCTCTAGTACCGTGCAACTTTCGCCGGTGCATTACACCCACCATTACCCTTCCTCAAAACAGCCACCATACCTACCTATTATGGCATTTCCATAGCCATTCCGAGATATATTGCCATGCAACTTCCACTGTTCCATTTGTTATGACACATACCATCATTGTCATATTGCTTTGCATGATCATGTAGTTGACATCGTATTTGTGGCAAAGCCACCATTCATATTTTTTTATACATGTCACTCTTGAGTCATTACACATCCCGGTACACCGCCGGAAGCATTCATATAGAGTCATATATTTGTTCTAGTATCGAGTTGTAATTCTTGAGTTGTAAGTAAATAAAAGTGTGATGATCATCATTATTAGAGCACTGTCCCATGTGAGGAAAGGATGATGGAGACTATGATTCCCCCACAAGTCGGGATGAGACTCTGGACGAAAAAAAAGAGAGAAAAAAGAGGCCCAAGAGCCCAAAATAAATAAAATGAGAGAAAAGAGAGAAGGGGCAATGGTACTATCCTTTTTCCACACTTGTGCTTCAAAGTAGCACCATGATCTTCATGATAGAGAGTCGGGGGGGGGGGGGGGGGGGGGGGGGGGGGGGGGGGGGGGGGGGGGGGGGGGGGGGGGGGGGGGGGGGGGGGGGGGGGGGGGGGGGGGGGGGGGGGGGGGGGGGGGGGGGGGGGGGGGGGGGGGGGGGGGGGGGGGGGGGGGGGGGGGGGGGGGGGGGGGGGGGGGGGGGGGGGGGGGGGGGGGGGGGGGGGGGGGGGGGGGGGGGGGGGGGGGGGGGGGGGGGGGGGGGGGGGGGGGGGGGGGGGGGGGGGGGGGGGGGGGGGGGGGGGGGGGGGGGGGGGGGGGGGGGGGGGGGGGGGGGGGGGGGGGGGGGGGGGGGGGGGGGGGGGGGGGGGGGGGGGGGGGGGGGGGGGGGGGGGGGGGGGGGGGGGGGGGGGGGGGGGGGGGGGGGGGGGGGGGGGGGGGGGGGGGGGGGGGGGGGGGGGGGGGGGGGGGGGGGGGGGGGGGGGGGGGGGGGGGGGGGGGGGGGGGGGGGGGGGGGGGGGGGGGGGGGGGGGGGGGGGGGGGGGGGGGGGGGGGGGGGGGGGGGGGGGGGGGGGGGGGGGGGGGGGGGGGGGGGGGGGGGGGGGGGGGGGGGGGGGGGGGGGGGGGGGGGGGGGGGGGGGGGGGGGGGGGGGGGGGGGGGGGGGGGGGGGGGGGGGGGGGGGGGGGGGGGGGGGGGGGGGGGGGGGGGGGGGGGGGGGGGGGGGGGGGGGGGGGGGGGGGGGGGGGGGGGGGGGGGGGGGGGGGGGGGGGGGGGGGGGGGGGGGGGGGGGGGGGGGGGGGGGGGGGGGGGGGGGGGGGGGGGGGGGGGGGGGGGGGGGGGGGGGGGGGGGGGGGGGGGGGGGGGGGGGGGGGGGGGGGGGGGGGGGGGGGGGGGGGGGGGGGGGGGGGGGGGGGGGGGGGGGGGGGGGGGGGGGGGGGGGGGGGGGGGGGGGGGGGGGGGGGGGGGGGGGGGGGGGGGGGGGGGGGGGGGGGGGGGGGGGGGGGGGGGGGGGGGGGGGGGGGGGGGGGGGGGGGGGGGGGGGGGGGGGGGGGGGGGGGGGGGGGGGGGGGGGGGGGGGGGGGGGGGGGGGGGGGGGGGGGGGGGGGGGGGGGGGGGGGGGGGGGGGGGGGGGGGGGGGGGGGGGGGGGGGGGGGGGGGGGGGGGGGGGGGGGGGGGGGGGGGGGGGGGGGGGGGGGGGGGGGGGGGGGGGGGGGGGGGGGGGGGGGGGGGGGGGGGGGGGGGGGGGGGGGGGGGGGGGGGGGGGGGGGGGGGGGGGGGGGGGGGGGGGGGGGGGGGGGGGGGGGGGGGGGGGGGGGGGGGGGGGGGGGGGGGGGGGGGGGGGGGGGGGGGGGGGGGGGGGGGGGGGGGGGGGGGGGGGGGGGGGGGGGGGGGGGGGGGGGGGGGGGGGGGGGGGGGGGGGGGGGGGGGGGGGGGGGGGGGGGGGGGGGGGGGGGGGGGGGGGGGGGGGGGGGGGGGGGGGGGGGGGGGGGGGGGGGGGGGGGGGGGGGGGGGGGGGGGGGGGGGGGGGGGGGGGGGGGGGGGGGGGGGGGGGGGGGGGGGGGGGGGGGGGGGGGGGGGGGGGGGGGGGGGGGGGGGGGGGGGGGGGGGGGGGGGGGGGGGGGGGGGGGGGGGGGGGGGGGGGGGGGGGGGGGGGGGGGGGGGGGGGGGGGGGGGGGGGGGGGGGGGGGGGGGGGGGGGGGGGGGGGGGGGGGGGGGGGGGGGGGGGGGGGGGGGGGGGGGGGGGGGGGGGGGGGGGGGGGGGGGGGGGGGGGGGGGGGGGGGGGGGGGGGGGGGGGGGGGGGGGGGGGGGGGGGGGGGGGGGGGGGGGGGGGGGGGGGGGGGGGGGGGGGGGGGGGGGGGGGGGGGGGGGGGGGGGGGGGGGGGGGGGGGGGGGGGGGGGGGGGGGGGGGGGGGGGGGGGGGGGGGGGGGGGGGGGGGGGGGGGGGGGGGGGGGGGGGGGGGGGGGGGGGGGGGGGGGGGGGGGGGGGGGGGGGGGGGGGGGGGGGGGGGGGGGGGGGGGGGGGGGGGGGGGGGGGGGGGGGGGGGGGGGGGGGGGGGGGGGGGGGGGGGGGGGGGGGGGGGGGGGGGGGGGGGGGGGGGGGGGGGGGGGGGGGGGGGGGGGGGGGGGGGGGGGGGGGGGGGGGGGGGGGGGGGGGGGGGGGGGGGGGGGGGGGGGGGGGGGGGGGGGGGGGGGGGGGGGGGGGGGGGGGGGGGGGGGGGGGGGGGGGGGGGGGGGGGGGGGGGGGGGGGGGGGGGGGGGGGGGGGGGGGGGGGGGGGGGGGGGGGGGGGGGGGGGGGGGGGGGGGGGGGGGGGGGGGGGGGGGGGGGGGGGGGGGGGGGGGGGGGGGGGGGGGGGGGGGGGGGGGGGGGGGGGGGGGGGGGGGGGGGGGGGGGGGGGGGGGGGGGGGGGGGGGGGGGGGGGGGGGGGGGGGGGGGGGGGGGGGGGGGGGGGGGGGGGGGGGGGGGGGGGGGGGGGGGGGGGGGGGGGGGGGGGGGGGGGGGGGGGGGGGGGGGGGGGGGGGGGGGGGGGGGGGGGGGGGGGGGGGGGGGGGGGGGGGGGGGGGGGGGGGGGGGGGGGGGGGGGGGGGGGGGGGGGGGGGGGGGGGGGGGGGGGGGGGGGGGGGGGGGGGGGGGGGGGGGGGGGGGGGGGGGGGGGGGGGGGGGGGGGGGGGGGGGGGGGGGGGGGGGGGGGGGGGGGGGGGGGGGGGGGGGGGGGGGGGGGGGGGGGGGGGGGGGGGGGGGGGGGGGGGGGGGGGGGGGGGGGGGGGGGGGGGGGGGGGGGGGGGGGGGGGGGGGGGGGGGGGGGGGGGGGGGGGGGGGGGGGGGGGGGGGGGGGGGGGGGGGGGGGGGGGGGGGGGGGGGGGGGGGGGGGGGGGGGGGGGGGGGGGGGGGGGGGGGGGGGGGGGGGGGGGGGGGGGGGGGGGGGGGGGGGGGGGGGGGGGGGGGGGGGGGGGGGGGGGGGGGGGGGGGGGGGGGGGGGGGGGGGGGGGGGGGGGGGGGGGGGGGGGGGGGGGGGGGGGGGGGGGGGGGGGGGGGGGGGGGGGGGGGGGGGGGGGGGGGGGGGGGGGGGGGGGGGGGGGGGGGGGGGGGGGGGGGGGGGGGGGGGGGGGGGGGGGGGGGGGGGGGGGGGGGGGGGGGGGGGGGGGGGGGGGGGGGGGGGGGGGGGGGGGGGGGGGGGGGGGGGGGGGGGGGGGGGGGGGGGGGGGGGGGGGGGGGGGGGGGGGGGGGGGGGGGGGGGGGGGGGGGGGGGGGGGGGGGGGGGGGGGGGGGGGGGGGGGGGGGGGGGGGGGGGGGGGGGGGGGGGGGGGGGGGGGGGGGGGGGGGGGGGGGGGGGGGGGGGGGGGGGGGGGGGGGGGGGGGGGGGGGGGGGGGGGGGGGGGGGGGGGGGGGGGGGGGGGGGGGGGGGGGGGGGGGGGGGGGGGGGGGGGGGGGGGGGGGGGGGGGGGGGGGGGGGGGGGGGGGGGGGGGGGGGGGGGGGGGGGGGGGGGGGGGGGGGGGGGGGGGGGGGGGGGGGGGGGGGGGGGGGGGGGGGGGGGGGGGGGGGGGGGGGGGGGGGGGGGGGGGGGGGGGGGGGGGGGGGGGGGGGGGGGGGGGGGGGGGGGGGGGGGGGGGGGGGGGGGGGGGGGGGGGGGGGGGGGGGGGGGGGGGGGGGGGGGGGGGGGGGGGGGGGGGGGGGGGGGGGGGGGGGGGGGGGGGGGGGGGGGGGGGGGGGGGGGGGGGGGGGGGGGGGGGGGGGGGGGGGGGGGGGGGGGGGGGGGGGGGGGGGGGGGGGGGGGGGGGGGGGGGGGGGGGGGGGGGGGGGGGGGGGGGGGGGGGGGGGGGGGGGGGGGGGGGGGGGGGGGGGGGGGGGGGGGGGGGGGGGGGGGGGGGGGGGGGGGGGGGGGGGGGGGGGGGGGGGGGGGGGGGGGGGGGGGGGGGGGGGGGGGGGGGGGGGGGGGGGGGGGGGGGGGGGGGGGGGGGGGGGGGGGGGGGGGGGGGGGGGGGGGGGGGGGGGGGGGGGGGGGGGGGGGGGGGGGGGGGGGGGGGGGGGGGGGGGGGGGGGGGGGGGGGGGGGGGGGGGGGGGGGGGGGGGGGGGGGGGGGGGGGGGGGGGGGGGGGGGGGGGGGGGGGGGGGGGGGGGGGGGGGGGGGGGGGGGGGGGGGGGGGGGGGGGGGGGGGGGGGGGGGGGGGGGGGGGGGGGGGGGGGGGGGGGGGGGGGGGGGGGGGGGGGGGGGGGGGGGGGGGGGGGGGGGGGGGGGGGGGGGGGGGGGGGGGGGGGGGGGGGGGGGGGGGGGGGGGGGGGGGGGGGGGGGGGGGGGGGGGGGGGGGGGGGGGGGGGGGGGGGGGGGGGGGGGGGGGGGGGGGGGGGGGGGGGGGGGGGGGGGGGGGGGGGGGGGGGGGGGGGGGGGGGGGGGGGGGGGGGGGGGGGGGGGGGGGGGGGGGGGGGGGGGGGGGGGGGGGGGGGGGGGGGGGGGGGGGGGGGGGGGGGGGGGGGGGGGGGGGGGGGGGGGGGGGGGGGGGGGGGGGGGGGGGGGGGGGGGGGGGGGGGGGGGGGGGGGGGGGGGGGGGGGGGGGGGGGGGGGGGGGGGGGGGGGGGGGGGGGGGGGGGGGGGGGGGGGGGGGGGGGGGGGGGGGGGCAAGTCCCCAATCTATGCACCTACACAAACAATCAAACACTTGCACCCAACGCAATAAAGGGGTTGTCAATCCCTTCATGGTCAATTGCAAAGGTGAGATCTGATAGAGATAGGTATAAAAGATTGCAGCAAGGTATTTTGGTATTTTTGGTTTATAGATCTGAAAATATATGATGAAAAATAGACCCGAGGGGCATAGGTTTCACTAGAGGCTTCTCTCTTGAAGGCAAATAATACGGTGGGTGAACAAATTATTGTCGACCAATTGATAGAAAAGCACAAAGTTATGACGATATCCAAGGCAATGAATATGCATATAGGCACCACGTCCGTGTCAAGTAGACCAAAACGATTCTGCATCTACTACTATTACTCCACACATTGACCGCTATCCAGCATGCATCTAGAGTATTAAGTTCATAAAGAACGGAGTAACGCCTAAGTAAGATGACATGATGTAGAGGGATAAACTCAAGCAATATGATGAAAACCCCATATTTTTATCCTTGATGGCAACAATACAATACGTGCCTCGCTACCCCTACTTTGTCACTGGGTGAGGACACCGCAAGATTGAACCAAAAACTAAGCACCTCTCAAGAAATACCAATCTAGTTGGCCAAACCAAACCGATAATTTGAAGAGAAATACAAAGATATCAAATCATACATATAAGAATTCAGAGGAGATTCAAATAATATTCATAGATAATCCGATCATAAATCCACAATTCATCGGATCTCGACAAACACACCGCAAAAGAATAT
>JAAAWM010010021.1:0-32693 GCA_036873465.1 Thinopyrum obtusiflorum
GTCGTGATGATTTTGCAGGTACCCCGAGAGGCCCTTGAGTTTGCCGGAATGTCTATTAACTTCCGTTCTGGCAAATTCGGGTACTCCATATGTCCTATTTTCAGCAAAGGTCATGCTGAAATTTTCCGTGAATTTTAGCATGACTTTGCTAAAAATAGGACATATGGGGTACTTGCGACTAATGCATGGGCCGGGGTATCTTAGTACTTAATTAAGTAGGATCAACTCTCCCGCCATTCTTGCTGCATTAAACCATAGGTGGCAATAGAGCCAAGTGATTAGGCCCAACTTAGAATTCTCCTTCCCAGCTTAGCTTTTAGGGTGCCTCGGTGTCGATAAGAACCTAAATGATGAAAGCTTAGGCTTTTAGGGTGCCTCAGCGTCGACAAACCCTAAATGATAAAAGCTTAGCTTTTAGGATGCCTCGGTGTCGACAAACCCTAAATGATGAGACCATGATCTTGTTCCTTGACAATAACAACTGGGATCAACGCTCACCGGCATTATGCCTACCTTGATTCATGGGCTGACGACCTGGATTGCGGGCGGCCAACAGGGGCCGCCCCCGATTCCCAGCTTCACGGCCAGCAACTCGCACAATGCGCAAGCGGCGCCATTGGTGTCTCTGGCGGAGCCGGTATTGGTGTCTCCGATGCCGGCACGGGCATTGGAGCTTAATGCACCCGGGTGTACGCCGGCCGGCACCTCGGCAGCAAGCGGCCCCTCCGTCAATTGCACGCCCGCCGTTGGCGGTGCCTCGACATTAGCCGAGCTCGACGCCATCATCACGGTAACTAATTAAGCCTCTCGGCCGAGGACTTCATCTCCTTGCCTTTGACTGGGCATTCCTGACGCCCTACATGTTTTCGCAGGGCGCCGCCGACGTTCCGTGCACTCTCCTGCACTTCGTGAACAACGAGTTGGTCGATGTCGCCAAGGGCAAAATCGTTCAACCGGGCAACCCCGTGTTCCACGATAATCCGATGCCACCCACCGTGTATAGGGTTCAACTGGTTCGGGTGCTGCCAGGCTGCGATGAGTTGTTACCTCCGATTCGACCCGCCTGGGCCGACGAAGATGATGTGATGACCCTCAGCGCCTGGGGGGGGGGGGGGGGGGGGGGGGGGGGGGGGGGGGGGGGGGGGGGGGGGGGGGGGGGGGGGGGGGGGGGGGGGGGGGGGGGGGGGGGGGGGGGGGGGGGGGGGGGGGGGGGGGGGGGGGGGGGGGGGGGGGGGGGGGGGGGGGGGGGGGGGGGGGGGGGGGGGGGGGGGGGGGGGGGGGGGGGGGGGGGGGGGGGGGGGGGGGGGGGGGGGGGGGGGGGGGGGGGGGGGGGGGGGGGGGGGGGGGGGGGGGGGGGGGGGGGGGGGGGGGGGGGGGGGGGGGGGGGGGGGGGGGGGGGGGGGGGGGGGGGGGGGGGGGGGGGGGGGGGGGGGGGGGGGGGGGGGGGGGGGGGGGGGGGGGGGGGGGGGGGGGGGGGGGGGGGGGGGGGGGGGGGGGGGGGGGGGGGGGGGGGGGGGGGGGGGGGGGGGGGGGGGGGGGGGGGGGGGGGGGGGGGGGGGGGGGGGGGGGGGGGGGGGGGGGGGGGGGGGGGGGGGGGGGGGGGGGGGGGGGGGGGGGGGGGGGGGGGGGGGGGGGGGGGGGGGGGGGGGGGGGGGGGGGGGGGGGGGGGGGGGGGGGGGGGGGGGGGGGGGGGGGGGGGGGGGGGGGGGGGGGGGGGGGGGGGGGGGGGGGGGGGGGGGGGGGGGGGGGGGGGGGGGGGGGGGGGGGGGGGGGGGGGGGGGGGGGGGGGGGGGGGGGGGGGGGGGGGGGGGGGGGGGGGGGGGGGGGGGGGGGGGGGGGGGGGGGGGGGGGGGGGGGGGGGGGGGGGGGGGGGGGGGGGGGGGGGGGGGGGGGGGGGGGGGGGGGGGGGGGGGGGGGGGGGGGGGGGGGGGGGGGGGGGGGGGGGGGGGGGGGGGGGGGGGGGGGGGGGGGGGGGGGGGGGGGGGGGGGGGGGGGGGGGGGGGGGGGGGGGGGGGGGGGGGGGGGGGGGGGGGGGGGGGGGGGGGGGGGGGGGGGGGGGGGGGGGGGGGGGGGGGGGGGGGGGGGGGGGGGGGGGGGGGGGGGGGGGGGGGGGGGGGGGGGGGGGGGGGGGGGGGGGGGGGGGGGGGGGGGGGGGGGGGGGGGGGGGGGGGGGGGGGGGGGGGGGGGGGGGGGGGGGGGGGGGGGGGGGGGGGGGGGGGGGGGGGGGGGGGGGGGGGGGGGGGGGGGGGGGGGGGGGGGGGGGGGGGGGGGGGGGGGGGGGGGGGGGGGGGGGGGGGGGGGGGGGGGGGGGGGGGGGGGGGGGGGGGGGGGGGGGGGGGGGGGGGGGGGGGGGGGGGGGGGGGGGGGGGGGGGGGGGGGGGGGGGGGGGGGGGGGGGGGGGGGGGGGGGGGGGGGGGGGGGGGGGGGGGGGGGGGGGGGGGGGGGGGGGGGGGGGGGGGGGGGGGGGGGGGGGGGGGGGGGGGGGGGGGGGGGGGGGGGGGGGGGGGGGGGGGGGGGGGGGGGGGGGGGGGGGGGGGGGGGGGGGGGGGGGGGGGGGGGGGGGGGGGGGGGGGGGGGGGGGGGGGGGGGGGGGGGGGGGGGGGGGGGGGGGGGGGGGGGGGGGGGGGGGGGGGGGGGGGGGGGGGGGGGGGGGGGGGGGGGGGGGGGGGGGGGGGGGGGGGGGGGGGGGGGGGGGGGGGGGGGGGGGGGGGGGGGGGGGGGGGGGGGGGGGGGGGGGGGGGGGGGGGGGGGGGGGGGGGGGGGGGGGGGGGGGGGGGGGGGGGGGGGGGGGGGGGGGGGGGGGGGGGGGGGGGGGGGGGGGGGGGGGGGGGGGGGGGGGGGGGGGGGGGGGGGGGGGGGGGGGGGGGGGGGGGGGGGGGGGGGGGGGGGGGGGGGGGGGGGGGGGGGGGGGGGGGGGGGGGGGGGGGGGGGGGGGGGGGGGGGGGGGGGGGGGGGGGGGGGGGGGGGGGGGGGGGGGGGGGGGGGGGGGGGGGGGGGGGGGGGGGGGGGGGGGGGGGGGGGGGGGGGGGGGGGGGGGGGGGGGGGGGGGGGGGGGGGGGGGGGGGGGGGGGGGGGGGGGGGGGGGGGGGGGGGGGGGGGGGGGGGGGGGGGGGGGGGGGGGGGGGGGGGGGGGGGGGGGGGGGGGGGGGGGGGGGGGGGGGGGGGGGGGGGGGGGGGGGGGGGGGGGGGGGGGGGGGGGGGGGGGGGGGGGGGGGGGGGGGGGGGGGGGGGGGGGGGGGGGGGGGGGGGGGGGGGGGGGGGGGGGGGGGGGGGGGGGGGGGGGGGGGGGGGGGGGGGGGGGGGGGGGGGGGGGGGGGGGGGGGGGGGGGGGGGGGGGGGGGGGGGGGGGGGGGGGGGGGGGGGGGGGGGGGGGGGGGGGGGGGGGGGGGGGGGGGGGGGGGGGGGGGGGGGGGGGGGGGGGGGGGGGGGGGGGGGGGGGGGGGGGGGGGGGGGGGGGGGGGGGGGGGGGGGGGGGGGGGGGGGGGGGGGGGGGGGGGGGGGGGGGGGGGGGGGGGGGGGGGGGGGGGGGGGGGGGGGGGGGGGGGGGGGGGGGGGGGGGGGGGGGGGGGGGGGGGGGGGGGGGGGGGGGGGGGGGGGGGGGGGGGGGGGGGGGGGGGGGGGGGGGGGGGGGGGGGGGGGGGGGGGGGGGGGGGGGGGGGGGGGGGGGGGGGGGGGGGGGGGGGGGGGGGGGGGGGGGGGGGGGGGGGGGGGGGGGGGGGGGGGGGGGGGGGGGGGGGGGGGGGGGGGGGGGGGGGGGGGGGGGGGGGGGGGGGGGGGGGGGGGGGGGGGGGGGGGGGGGGGGGGGGGGGGGGGGGGGGGGGGGGGGGGGGGGGGGGGGGGGGGGGGGGGGGGGGGGGGGGGGGGGGGGGGGGGGGGGGGGGGGGGGGGGGGGGGGGGGGGGGGGGGGGGGGGTAAAGTAAATTCATTTTTCATTTCGAGACTAGGCATCCCTAATACCTTTGCCGCACTCTCATGCAATGACAAGTGAATAAACACTCATCTTGAGAATAACACATTTAGCATGGAAACATATCAGCCACCCCCTACCGTTTCATGAGCAGTACGAGCACACAAAAGAGAAATTTATTTTGAAAATTAGAGATGGCACATACAAATTTGCTTATAACGGCAAAAGAATACCGCATATAGGTAGGTATAGTGGACTCATGTGGCAAAACTGGTTTAAGGATTTTGGATGCACAAGTAGTGATCATACTTAGTGCAAATGAAGGCTAGCAAAAGATTGAGAAGCATCCAACCAAGAAACGAAAAATCTCATAAGCGAGCATTAAGCATAACTAACACAGAATAATGCACCATAAGTAGGATGTAATTTCATTGCATAAGTATTGACTTTCATGCTTGCATAGCGAATCACAAACCTTAACACCAATATTCTTACTAAAGCATAATTACTCATCAACATGACTCACATATTATATCATCATATCACAAAACTATTACAAGGAATCAAGTTTATTTTGTCCAATGATCTTCATGAAAGTTTTTATTATATCCCTCTTGAATATCTATCACTTTGGGACTAGTTTCATATGTGGATTTTGATAGTTCAAACAAATCTAAGTGAAGAACATGAGAATAAAAAAATTTCTTCTCTCAAAACAATTTAAGTGAAGCATGAGAGAATTTCTTAAAAAATTTACCAACTCTCAAATAAATCTAAGTGAAGCATTGTTGGGAAACGTAGCTTGCAATTTAAAAAATTTCCTACGCTCACACAACATCTATCTAGGAGATGCATATCAACGACGGGAAGAGTGTGTCCACGTACCCTTGTAGACTGAAAGCAGAAGCGTTTGACAACGCGGTTGATGTAGTCGAACTTCATCTAGCTCCGACCGATCAAGTACCGAACGTACGGCACCTGCGAGTTCTGCACACGTTCAGCGCGATGACATCCCTCGCCTTCTTGATCCATATGGTGTCGAGGAAGTAGATGAGTTCCGTCAGCATGATGGCGTGGTGACGGTGTTGGTGATGTGATCCGCGCAGGGCTTCGCCTAAGCACTACGAAGATATGACCGGAGGCGTAAACTGTGGAGGGGGTTGCCGCACACGGCTAACGATTGTTGTTGTATGTTCTAGCGGTGCCCCCCTCCCACATATATAGGTGGGAGGGGGAGGGGAGCAGCCATGGGGTGCCCCAAGTAGGAGGAATCCTACTTGGGGTCCTCTCCCAATTTGGCCTCCCCCTTCCTTATTTCCGGAGGGGGGAAAAGGTACTAGGAGGGAGAGAAGGAAAGGGGGGCGAACCCCCTCTCTCCCTTGTGGGCTGCTGTGCTCCCCTGCTATGGCCCATATGGCCCATATCTTTTCCCCGGGGGATCCGCTAATCCCCCCGGTACTCCAATAAATACCCGATACTATCCGGAACACTTCCGGTGTCCGAATACTATCATCCTATATATCAATATTTACCTCTCGACCATTTCGAGACTCCTCGTCATGTCCGTGATCTCATCTGGGACTCCGAACAACATTCAATCATCAAATCACAAATCTCATATAATACAAAATCGTCATCGAACGTTAAGCGTGCGAACCCTATGGGTTCGAGAACTATGTAGACATGACCGAGACACCTCTCCGGTAAATAACCAATAGCGGAACCTGGATGCTCATATTGGCTCCTACATATTCTACAAAGATCTTTATCGGTCGAACCGTTATGACAACATACATTATTCCCTTTGTCATCCGTATGTTACTTGCCCGAGATTCGATCATCGGTATCCACATACCTAGTTCAATCTCGTTACCGGCAAGTATCTTTACTTGCTCCATAATACATCATCCTGCAACTAACTCATTAGTCACTTTGCTTGCATGGCTTCGTATGATGTGCATTACCGAGAGGGCCCAGAGATACCTCTTCGATACTCAGAGTGACAAATCCTAATCTCGACCTATGCCAACCCAACAAACACCTTTGGATATACCTGTAGAGCATCTTTATAATCACCCAGTTACATTGTGACGTTTGATAGCACACAAGGCATTCCTCCAGTATTTGGGAGTTGCATAATCTCATAGTCGAAGGAATATGTTTTTGACATGAAGAAAGCAATAGCAATAAAACTGAACAATCAATATGCTAAGCTAACATATGGGTCTTGTCCATCACATCATTCTCCTAATGATGTGATCCCGTTATCAAATGACAACTCATGTCCATGGTTAGGAAACCTTAACCATCTTTGAACAAGCTAGTCAAGTAGAGGCTCACTAGGGACACGGTGTTTTGTCTATGTATCCACACATGTATCAAGCTTCCGGTTAATACAAGTCTAGCATGAATAATAAACATTTATTATGATATAAGGAAATATAAAAATAACAACTTTATTATTGCCTCTAGGGCGTATTTCCTTCAGTCTCCCACTTGCACTAGAATAAATAATCTAGTTCACATCGCCATGTGATTTAGCACCAATAGTTCACATATTTATGTGATTAACACCCATAGTTCACATCGCCATGTGACCAACACCCAAAGGGTTTACTAGAGTCAATAATCTAGTTCACGTCGCTATGTGATTAACACCCAAAGAGTACTAAGGTGTGATCATGTTTTGGTTGTGAGAGAAGTTTAGTCAACAGGTCTGCCACATTCAGATCCATATGTATTTTGCAAATTTCTATGTCTATAATGCTCTGCGTGGAGCTACTCTAGCTAATTGCTCCTACGTTCAATACGTATCTAGATTGAGACTTAGAGTCATCTAGATCAGTGTCAAAGCTTGCACCGACGTAACTCTTTACGACGAACTCTTTATCACCTCCATAATCGAGAAACATTTCCTTAGTCCTCTTTAAGGTAACTAAGGATAATTTTGACCGTTGTCCAGTGATCTAGTCCTAGATCACTATTGTACCCCCTTGCCAAACTCATGGCAAGGTACACAACAGGTTTGGTACACATCATGGCATACTTTATAGAACCTATGGTTTAGGCATAGGGAATGACTTTCATTCTCTCTTTATCTTCTGCCGTGGTCGGGTTTTGAGTCTTTACTCAACTTCACACCTTACAATACATGCAAGAACTCCTTCTTTGACTGATCCATTTTGAACTCCTTCAAAATCTTGTCAAGGTATGTACTCATTAAAAGTCTTATCAAGCGTCTTGATCTATCTCTATAGATCTTGATGCCCAATATGTAAGCAGCTTCACCGAGGTCTTTCATTGAAAAACTTTAATTCAACTATCCTTTTATGCTATCCAGAAATTCTACATCATTTCCAATCAACAATATGTCATCTGCATATAATATTAGAAATGCTACAGAGCTCCCACTCACTTTCTTGTAAATACAGGCTTCTCCAAAAGTCTGTATAAAACCATATGCTTTGATCACCTCATCAAAGTGTATATTCCAACTCCGAGATGCTTGCACCAGTCCATAGATGGATCGCTAGAGCTTGCACACTTTGTTAGCACCTTTAGGATTGACAAAACCTTCTGGTTGCATCATATACAACTCTTCTTTAAGAAATCCATTAAGGAATTTAGTTTTGACGTCCATTTGCCAGATTTCATAATCATAAAATGCCGCAATTGCTAACATGATTCGGACAGACTTAAGCATCGCTACAGTGAGAAAGTCTCATCATAGTCAACTCCTTGAACTTGTTGAAAACCTTTCGCGACAAGTCAAGCTTTGTACACAGTAACATTACCATCAACGTCAGTCTTCTTCTTGAAGATCCATTTATTCTCTATGGCTCACCGATCATCGGGCAAGTCCACCAAAGTCCACACTTTGTTCTCATACATGGATCCTATCTCAGATTTCATGGCCTCAAGACATTTATTGGAATCTAGGCTCATCATAGCTTCTTCATAGTTGGTAGGTTCTTCATGGTCTAGTAACATGACTTCAGAATAGGGTTACCGTACCACCCTGGTGCGGAAGTGCTCTGTTCGACCTACGAGGTCTTGTAGTAACTTGATCTAAAGTTTCATGATCATTATCATTAGCTTCCTCTCTAGTTGGTGTAGGCATCACGGGAACAAATTTCTCTGATGAGCTACTTTCCAATTCGAGAGAAGGTACAATTACCTCATCAAGTTCTACTTTCCTCCCACTCACTTCTTTTGATAGAAACTCCTTCTCTAGAAAGTTTCCATTCTTGGCAACAAATATCTTGCCTTCAGATTTGTGGTAGAAGGTGTACCCAATTGTTTCCTTAGGGTATCCTATGAAGACGCACTTCTCCGATTTGGGTTCAATCTTATCAGGCTGAAGCCTTTTAACATAAGTGTCGCAACCCCAAACTTTAAGAAACGACAGCTTAGGTTTCTTGCCAAACCACAATTCATACGGTGTTGTCTCAACGGATTTAGAAGGTGCCCTATTTAACGTGAATGCAACTGTCTCTAATGCATAACCCCAAAATGATAGTGGTAAATCGGTAAGAGACATCATGGATCGCACCATATCTAATAAAGTATGGTTACGACGTTCGGACACACCATTACGCTGTGGTGTTCCGGGTGCCGTGAGTTGTGAAACTATTCCACATCGTTTTAAATGAAGGACAAACTCGTAACTCAAATATTCGCCTCACAGATCATAGAAACTTTATTTTCTTGTTACGATGATTCTCCACTTCACTCTGAAATTCTTTGAAGTTCTCAAATGTTTCAGACTTGTGTTTCATTAAGTAGATATACCCATATCTTCTCAAATCATCTGTGAAGGTCAGAAAATAACGATACCCGCCGCGAGCCTCAACACTCATCGGACCGCATACATCGGTATGTATTATTTCTAATAAGTCATTAGCTCGCTCCATTGTTCCGGAGAACGGAGTTTTAGTCATCTTGCCCATGAGGCATGGTTCGGAAGTATCAAATGATTCATAATCAAGTGATTCCAAAAATCCATCTGCATGGAGTTTCTTCATGCGCTTTACACCAATATGACCTAAACGGCAGTGCCACAAATATGTTGCACTATCATTATCAACTTTGCATCTTTTGGCATCAATATTATGAATATGTGTATCACTATGATCGATATTCAATATACCATTTACATTGGGTGTATGACCATAGAAGGTTTTATTCATGTAAACAGAACAACAATTATTCTCTGACTTAAATGAATAACCGTATAGCAATAAACATGATCCAATCATATTCATGCTCAACATAAACACCAAATAACATTTATTTAGGTCCAACACTAATCCCGAAGGTAGAGGGAGTGTGCGATGGTGATCTTATCAACGTTGGAATCACTTCCAACACACATAGTCACCTCGCCCTTAACTAGTCTTTGTTCATTTTGTAACTCCTGTTTCGAGTTTCTAATCTTAGCAACTAAACCGGTATCAAATACCCTGGGGTTACTATGAACACTAGTAAAGTACACATCGATAACATGTATATCAAATATACCTTTGTTCACTTTTCCATCCTTCTTATCCGCCAAGTATTTGGGCCAGTTCCGCTTCTACTGATCATTCCCTTTGCAGTAGAAGCACACAGTTTCAGGCTTAGGTCTAGCTTTTGGCTTCTTCACGGGAGTGGCAACTTGCTTGTCATTCTTCTTGAAGTTCCCTTTCTTTTCCTTTGACCTTTTTATTGAAACTAGTGATCTTGTTAACCATCAACACTTGATGCTCTTTCTTGATATCTACCTTCGCCGATTTCAGCATCGCGAAGAGCTCGGGAATCTTTTCCGTTATCCCTTGCACATTACAGTTCATCACAAAGTTCTAGTAGCTTGGTGATAGTGACTAGAGAACTTTGTCAATCACTTTCTTATCTGGAAGATTAACTCCCACTTGATTCAAGTGATTGTAGTACCCAGACATTCTGAGCACATGCTCACTGGTTGAGCTATTCTCCTCCATCTTGTAGGCAAAGTACTTGTCAGAAGTCTCATACCTCTCGACATGGGCATGAGTCTGAAATACCAATTTCAACTCTTGGAATATCTCATATGCTTTGTGGCGTTCAAAATGTTTTTGAAGTCCTAGTTCTAAGCAGTAAAGCACGACACACTAAACTATCAAGTACTCATCATATCGAGCTTGACAAACGTTCATAACGTATGCATCTGCTCCTGCAATAGGTCTGTCACTTAGCGGTGCATCAAGGACATAATTCTTCTGTGCAGCAATGAGGATAATCCTTAGATCATGGACCCAGTCCGCATCATTGCTACTATCATCTTTCAACTTAGTTTTCTCTAGGAACATATCAAAAACATAGGGGAGCTACAACGCGAGCTATTGATCGACAACATAGATATGCAAATACTATCAGGACTAAGTTCATGATAAATTAAGTTCAATTAATCAAATTACTTAAGAAATACCACTTAGATAGACATCCCTCAAGTCATCTAAGTGATACGTGATCCAAATCAACTAAACCAAGTCCGATCATCACGTGAGATGTAGTCATCAATGGTGAACATCTCTATGTTGATCATATCTACTATATGATTCATGTTCGACCTTTCAGTCTCCAGTGTTCCGAGGCCATGTCTGTACATGCCAGGCTCGTCAAGTTTAACCCAAGTATTCCGCATGTGCAAAACTGCCTTGCACCCATTGTATGTGAATGTAGAGTCTATCACACCCGATCATCATCTGGTGTCTCGAAACAAAGAACTGTAGCAGCGGTGCATACTCAGGGAGAACACTTCTACATTGAAATTTAGTGAAGGGATCATCTTATAATGCTACCGTCGTACTATGCAAAATAAGATGTAAATAAGATAAACATCACATGCAATCAAAATATGTGACATGATATGGCCATCACCATCTTATGCTTTTGATCTCCATCTCCAAAGCATCGTCATGATCTCCATCGTCACCGGCTCGACACCTTGATCTCCATCGTAGCGTCGTGGTCCTCTCGCCAACTATTGCTTCTACAACTATCGCTAATGCATAGTGATAAAGTAAAGCAATTACATGGCATTTGCATTTCATACAATAAAGATACAACCATAAGGCTCCTGCCAGTTGTCAGATATCTTACAAAACATGATCATCTCATACAATAACTTTTATCACATCATTTCTTGAGCATATCACATCACAACATGCCCTGCAAAAACAAGTTAGACGTCCTCTACTTTGTTGTTGCAAGTTTTACGTGGCTGCTACGGGCTTCTAGCAAGAACCATTCTTACCTACGCATCAAAACCACAAGGGTGTTTCGTCAAGTTTGCTGTTTTAACCTTCCTCAAGGACCGGCCACAGTCAAATTCAATTCAACAAATGTAGGAGAAACAGACACCCGCCAGCCACCTTTATGCAAAACTAGTTGCATGTCTGTCAGTGGAACCGGTCTCATGAACGTGGTCATATAAGGTTGGTCCGGGACGCTTCATCCAACAATACCGCCGAATCAAAATAAGACATTGGTGGTAAGCTGTATGAAGATCATCGCCCACAACTCTTTGTGTTCTACTCGTGCATAACATCTATGCATAGACCTGGCTCTGATACCACTGTTGGGAAATGTAGCACGCAATTTCAAAAAAATTCCTACGCTCACACAAGATCTATCTAGGAGATGCATAGCAACAAGGGGGGAAGAGTGCGTCCACGTACCCTCGTTGACCGAAAGCGGAAGCGTTTGACAACGCGGTTGATGTAGTTGAACTTCTTCTAGCTCTGAGCGATCAAGTACCGAACGTACGGCACCTCCGAGTTCTGCACATGTTCAGCGCGATGGCGTCCCTCGCCCTCTTGATCCAGTAAGGTGTCAAGGAGGTAGATGAGTTCCGTCAACACGACGGCATGGTGATGGTGTTGGTGATGTGATCCGCGCAGGGCTTCGCCTAAGCACTACGAAGATATGACCGGAGGCGTAAACTGTGGAGGGGGGCGCCGCACACGGCTAACGATTGTTGTTGTGTGTTCTAGCGGTGCCCCCCACATATATATATATATAGGTGGGAGGGGGAGGGGAGCAGCCATGGGGCGCCCCAAATAGGAGGAATCCTACTTGGGGTCCTCTCCCAATTCGGCCTCCCCCTACCTTATTTCCGGAGGGGGGAAAAGTAATAGGAGGAAGAGAAGGAAAGGGGGGGGGGGCGAACCCCCTCTCTCACTTCCCCACTCGGCCTCCTTCCTTGGAGGGGGGGCACCCCTTGTGGGCTGGTGTGCTCCCCTCCTATGGCCCATATGGCCCATATCTTTCCCCCGGGGGTTCCGGTAATCCCCCCGGTACTCCGATAAATAGCCGATACTATCCGGAACACTTCTGGTGTCTGAATACTATCATCCTATATATCAATCTTTACCTCTCGACCATTTCAGGACTCCTCGTCATGTCTGTGATCTCATCCAGGACTCCGAACAACATTCGGTCATCAAATCACATATCTCATATAATACAAAATCATCATCGAATGTTAAGCGTGCGGACCCTACGGGTTCGAGAACTATGTAGACATGACCGAGACACCTCTCCAGTAAATAACCAATAACAAAACCTGGATGCTCATATTGGCTCCTACATATTCTACGAAGATCTTTATCGGTCGAACCGTTATGACAACATACGTTATTCCCTTTGTCATCGGTATGTTACTTTCCCGAGATTCGATCGTCGGTATCCACATACCTAGTTCAATGTCGTTACCGGCAAGTCTCTTTACTCATTCCGTAATACATCATCCTGCAACTAACTCATTATTAACTATGCTCGCAAGGTTTCTTATGATGTGCATTACCGAGAGGGCCCAGAGATACCTCTCCGATACTCAGAGTGACGTATCCTAATCTCGATCTATGCCAACCAAACAAACACCTTCGGAGATACCTGTAGAGCATCTTTATAATCACCCAGTTACATTGTGACGTTTATAGCACACAAGGCATTCTTCCGGTATTTGGGAGTTGCATAATCTCATAGTCGAAGGAATATGTATTTGACATGAAGAAAGCAATAGCAATAAAACTGAATGATCAATATGCTAAGCTAACGGATGGGTCTTGTCCATCACATCATTCTCCTAATGATGTGATCCCGTTATCAAATGACAACTCATGTCCGTGGTTAGGAAACCTTAACCATCTTTGATCAACGAGCTAGTCAAGTAGAGGCTCACTAGGGACACGGTGTTTTCTCTATGTATCCACACATGTATCAAGTTTCCGGTTAATACAATTCTAGCATGAATAATAAACATTTATTATGATATAAGGAAATATAAAATAAAAACTTTATTATTGCCTCTAGGGCCTATTTTCTTCAAGCATGAGAGCATTTCTTCAAAATACTAAATCATACCGTGCTCAAAAAGATATAAGTGAAGCACTAGAGCAATTCCATAGCTCATAAAGAAAACAGAAAGTCGTGATCTCACCCAAAACTTGAAAACTTCAATCACACAAAACTCAACAAAACCTTCATGAGATCCGTTAGTATAACAAAGCAAATCACTACTATAAGTACTGTTGCAAACCCATTCATATTTTATTTTTGCATTATATCTACTGTATTCCAATTTTGCTATAGCTTATACCCTCCAATACAAACAATAGATTCATCGAAATAAGCACACAACACAAAGAAAACAGAATCTGTCAAAAACAGAATAGTCTGTAGTAATCTGAATACTTTGAATACTTCTTTAACACCAAAAATTCTGAAAACTTGGGAAAACGTGGGAAATTTGTATATCAATCTTGTGTAAAAAATTCAAAATTTTATCATGCTTCTGTGAATTTTCAAAATTGATTTTCTGGACGCAAAAGTTTCTGTTTTTAACAAGATCAAATCAACTATCACCCAACATGATCCCAAAGGCTTTACTTGGCACAAACACTAATTAAAACATAAAAAACACAATCATAACTGTAGCATAATTGTGCAAACACTCAAGAACAGAAAGATAAAGACAAAAATAAATTTTATTCATTGGGTTGCCTCCCAACAAGCGCTATCGTTTTATGCCCCTAGCTAGGCATAATGCAAAGATCTAATTGTTGTCATCTTTCATTCTAGATCCATAAGATGACCTCATGATTGATTCATATGGTGGCTTAATTCTTGCTCTAGAGAAGTGTCCCGTACCCTTCCTTAGTGGAAATTGAAACTTAATATTGCCTTCTATCATATCGATCATGGCACCAATAGTATGTAAAAACGGTCTACCAAGAATAATTGGACAAGATGGATTGCAATCAAAATCAAGAACAATAAAATCTATGGGCACATAATTTCTATTTGCAAGAATAAGAACATCATTAGTTCTTCCCATAGGCTTTTCAATAGTAGAATCCGCCAAGTGCCAATTTAAAGAACATTCTTCCATATTGGTAAGACCAAGCACATCACATAAAGATTTCAGAATTGTAGAAACACTAGCACCCAAGTCACATAAAGTAAAACACTCATAATTTTTAATCTTGACTTTGATAGTAGGTTCCCATTCATCTTGTAATTTTCTAGTAATTTAAATCTCTAATTCCAACTTTTCTTCCAAGGCTTTCATCATAGCATCAACAATATGTTTAGTAAAAGCTTTATTTTGTTCATAAGCATGGGGTGAATTTATCATGGATTGCAACAAGGAAATACAATCAATCAAAGAGCAATTATCGTAATTAAAGTCTTTGTAATCCAAAAGAGTGGGCACATCACTAGTTAAAGTTTTGACCTCTCCAAACCCACTTTTATCAATATTCTCAACAAGATTTTCACCCTCCAAATTATCAAGACACCTTCTAGCTAAAGTTGACTCTTCTTAAGTCCCTTTATCATCAACCTTAATTTTACTAAACAAGGAATCAATAGAAGAAACACCAATCACTTTAGGATCTTCATCATTTTTACGAAAGCAATCGTTAGAAAATGCTTTTACTAAAAATTCTCTTTTAGCTCTAAGCATAACGGTTCTTTTCTTACTTTCATCCATAGAAACATATAAATCTTTAATTGATTCTTCAACTTTTGGCACAAAAATTTTCATCTTGAGATTTTCTACATCATGAGAAATTCTATCAATGCTTCTAGACATATCATCAATCTTACTCAACTTTTCTTCTATCGTAGTATTAAAATTCTTTTGAGCATTGATAAATTCTTTAATATTATTCTAAAGATCAGAGGTGTTCCTATTATTATTGTAAGAAGGACTACCATATGAATTACCATAATTATTAGAGGAATTTCTCGGAAAAGGTCTAGGATTAAAATTACCTCTATAAGCATTGTTATTAAAATTATTTCGTGAAACAAAATTCACGTCTATGGCATCACTATTTTTCTCAATCAAAGTATACAAAGGCACATCATTAAGATCAATAGGAGCATTTTTATTAGAAACCAACTTCATAAGAGCATCAACGTTTTCACTCAAAGAATTTAGTTCTTCTACCGAATTAACCTTTTTACTAGTAGGAGCTCTTTGGTATGCCATTGTGAATAATTTGCCATAATACTATCAAGCAATTTAGTAGCTTCACCCAAAGTAATTTCCATAAAAGTACCACTCGCGGCGGAATCTAAAAGATTTCTAGAAACAAAATTCAATCCCGCATAAAAAAATTGTATGATCATCCGAAGATTTAAACCATGAGTAGGATAATTTCTTGGCATCAATTTCATTCTTTCCCAATATTCCGCAACATGTTCATGCTCAAGTTGCTTAAAATTCATGAATTTTGTCCTAAGGGAAATGATTTTTGTGGGTGGAAAATACTTAGTAATAAAAGCATCCTTGCACTTATCCCAAGAATCAATACAATTGCGAGGCAAAGAAGAAAACCAATTTTTGCACGATCTCGTAAAGAAAACGGGAATAATTTCAACTTCACAATATCATTGTCCACATCTTTTTTATTTTGCATATTGCATAGTTCCACAAATGTGTTAAGATGGGACACGACATCCTCATTAGGAGTACCGAAAAATTGATCTTTCACAACAAGATTCAACAAAGCAGCATTAATATCACAAGACTCCGCACTAGTGGTGGGAGGAGCAAGCGGAGTGCTAATAAAATCATTATTGTTGGTATTCGAGAAATCACACAACTTGGTGTTCTCTTGAGTCATCGTGACTATGCAACAAGATTGCACTCAAAACAGATCTGGCGAGAAAACTACGAATGAAAAAGAGGGCGAATAAAACGGCAAATTTTTGTGAAGTGGGGGAGATGAAAATGAGAGGCAAAGGCAAATAATGTAAATTGCAAGGAGATGAGATTTGTGATTAGGAACCTGGTAGATGTTGATGATGTATCCCCAGCAAAGGCGCCAGAAATTCCTTTTGATGAGGCTTGAACTACGTCGATATTTCCCCAAAGAGGAAGGGATGATGCAACACAGCGACGGTAGGTATTTCCCTCAGTGATGAGACCAAGGTTATCGAACCAGTAGGAGAACCACGCAACACTACGTAAATGGTACTTGCACACAAAGAACAAATACTTGCAACCCGACGTGTTAAAGGGGTTGTCAATCCCTTTCGGGTAATGGTGCCAGAAATTGTCGAGTTGACAGGAGAAAAATATGATATATTGGATAAATAGATCTCGAATAAAGGCAAAATAAAATAAAGTGCAGCAAGGTATTTTTGGGTTTTTGGAAATATAGATCTGAAAATAAAAGCGAATAAAAATAGATATTGAAGGCAAATATGATAAATAAGAGACCCGGGGGCTGTAGATTTCACTAGTGGCTTCTCTCAAGAAAGATAGCATACGGCGGGTAAACAAATTACTGTTGGGCAATTGATAGAACTTCAAATAATTATGATGATATCCAGGCAATGATCATTATATAGGCATCACGTCCAAGATTAGTAGACCGACTCCTGCCTGCATCTACTACGATTACTCCACACATTGACCACTATCAAGCATGCATCTAGCTAGTGTATTTAGTTCATGGAAAAATGGAGTAATGCAATAAGAACGATGACATGATGTAGACAAGATCTATTCATGTAGGAATTAGACCCCATCTTGTTATCCTTAATAGCAATGATACATACGTGTCGTTTCCCCTTCTGTCACTGGGATCGAGCACCGTAAGATCGAACCCATCACAATGCACCTCTTTCCATGGCAAGAAAAATATATCTAGTCGGCCTAACTAAACCAAAGATTCAAAGAAGAAATACGAGGCTATAAGTAATCATGCGTATAAGAGATCAAAAGACTCAAATAACTTTCATGGATAAAAACATAGATCTGATCATAAACTTAAAGTTCATCGGATCCCAAGAAACACACCGCAAAAAGAGTTACATCAAATAGATCTCCAAGAAACCATTGTATTGAGAATCAAAAGAGAGAGAGAGAGAGAGAGAGAGAGAGAGAGAGAGAGAGAGAGAGGAAGCCATCTAGCTACTAACTACGGACCCGTAGGTCTACAATGAACTACTCATGCATCATGGGAGAGGCACCAATGAGGATGATGAACCCCTCCGTGATGGTGTCTAGATTGGATCTGGTGGTTTTGGAACTTACGGTGGCTGGAATTGTTTTTCGTCGACTACCCTAGGGTTTCTTGAACATTGGGTATTTATAGAGCAAAGAGGCGGTGCGGGAGGCCACCGAGGTGGGCACAACCCACCATGGCGCGCCTGGGACACAAGTTGGGCCAAAGAAGTACTAGAGGAGTGCCCCGAGGGGGCACAACCCACCTGGGCGCCCCTGGGGGCCCAGGCGCGCCCAGGTGGATTGTGCTCCCCTTGGGGCACCCCTCTGGTACTTCTTTGGCCCAACTTGTGTCTTCTGGTCCAGAAAAAATCACCAAAAAGTTTCACTGCGTTTAGACTCCGTTTGGTATTGATTTTCTGCTAAGTGAAAACAAGCAAAAAACAACAACTGGCACTGGCACTATGTCAATAGGTTAGTCCCAAAAAATGATATAAAGTTGCTATAAAATGATTTTAAAACATCCGAGAATGATAATATAATAGCATGTAACAATCAAAAATTATAGATACGTTGAAGATGTATCACACTCTCACGTGCTCCGCTAGCGTACCTCGCAGCCAATGGTGCTCACAAGGCCACCAATTCACCACAGACATGAAAGTTCTGGCCCTGGGTACCTACGATGCAATCCTTGGAATGGGCTGGCTCGAAGAACACAGCCCCATGACAGTCGATTGGCGCACCAAGATCATTCAGGTACCTACTCCAGCGGGGCCAACTTGCTTGCGTGGGCATGATGCGACCTCATTGACCTACGTCGTCATCAATGCTCTCCAGCTATAGCAGTTGCGCAACACGAATGGAGTGACTCACATCGCGTACATCTACATAGTCATCAGGGAGAACGACATCGATGCACCCATTCCTCCAAGCATTCAGGCAATCTTGGGCGAATTGTAGGATGTGTTCAAGGAGCCCGAAGGCCTTCCACCCCGCGACTACAACCAGAAGATACCCCACATTCCAGGGGCGCAGCCAGTCAATATTTGGCCTTATAGACACAAGCCAGACCACAAGAATGAGATCGAGGCACAAGTCGAAGAACTGCTACGCAAGGGCATCATTCAGAAAAGCAACAGTCCCTTCTCCTCACCTGTCATATTGGTCAAGAAGAAGGACGAGACATGGCGGCTATGCATCGACTATAGGCATCTCAATACCCTCACCTACATCAGCAAGTACCCTGTTCCCATCATCGAAGAGCTGCTCAAAGAGCTGCACAACGCAACGTGGTTCTCCAAGCTTGACCTCCGCTCGGGTTACCACCAGATATACCTGGCGGAGGGGGTGGAGTACAAGACGACCTTCCAGACGCATTTCAGACACTTCAAATTCCGGGTGGTCTCCTTTGGCCTCGCCGACGGACCGACCACGTTCAACAGTGCCATCAACACGACTCTCAAGCCACTCAACCGTGAATGTGTCCTCGTGTTCTTCGACGATATCCTGGTGTTCAGCAAGACTCTCTCGGACCACGTCAAGCACCTGCGCCAAGTGCTACAACTGCTGCAGCGAGACTAATGGTACGTGAAGATGTCCAACTGTGCCTTCGGCCAGAAATGCATAGCCTACCGGGCCACGTAATTAGTGGGCAGGGCATCACCATTGATCCAACTGAGATTCGAGCCGTCGCCAACTGTTCTGCTCCAACTGACGTCAAGGTCGTACGCAGCTTCCTCGGCTTTGTAGTCTACCACAGGCGGTTCGTCAAGAACTTCGACATCCTGGCTCGGCCCCTTTTCAACCTCCTTAAGAAAGGGGTGTCGTTCATTTGGACCCCAGCAACGGAGACATCATTTCAACTCCTCAAGAAGTAACTCATCGCAGCCCTAGTGCTAGCGCCGCCTGACTTCTCCAAGCCTTTTGCAATTGAGACTGATGCTTGCGACAAAGGATCGGCGTGATACTACAACAAGGTGGGCACCCGATCGCGTACATGAGCAAAGCATTGACCCCACGCTACCAAGGCCTGTCGACATATGAGAAAGAATGTCTGGTGGTGATTGTGGTGGTTGACCAATGGTGCCCATACTTGCAGCATGCAGAATTCATCATCCACACGGACCAACGCAGTTTGATACAATTGACGGAGTAGCGGCTGACTGTCGGATTCAGGGCTCCGCAGACCCAAGAAAGGTTCGAACTCTGGGGCGTGTGCGAAGAAACCGACCTGTACAGCCTACCAGCCGGTCGCCCCATGGCCTAGCTCGATTAACAAGGAAGAAGATGAACATGGTAGTTTACCTAGGTTCGGGCCACCGTGCGGTGTAAAACCCTACTCCTGCTTTGTGGTGGATTGGCCTCACGAGGGGCTGAGAATGAACTAGTACAAGGGATGAACAACCTCGCGAGATCTGCTCTGGTGAGGGTGGAAAGGATCTGATCTCCCTCTATGATGGTGGCTAACCTATATTTATAGTGGCCTTGGTCCTCTTCCCCCAAAACGTAGGCGGGAAGGGATCCCACAGTGGCCAATTTGAAAGGGGACAAGCAGTACATCTTATCCCGGCGAAAGGTGGTCTTTGCCTGCAGAGCTTCTGGTCGTGACGCTGTGGTGGGCTCGGCGATGACATCCGTCCTGCCGTCCTGATGGTCTTGGTCTTATTGCACTGGAATGGAAACCTTTGCCAGATTCCTTGGGAACCCACACCCACGCTTGCCTCCTTAGCACCAAAGAGGAAACTGCCTCTTCTGCGCCCGCTGGCCCATGCCGGGCTTTGGTCGTCATGGCTTCCGTCATCCCAACCTCATGAGGTCGGGTACCTACATAGAAATCTCTGCTCCTCGGGAGGTCGCCTGGGGAGGCCGCTCCCTTGGGAGGTCTTGGCATCGTCCGCCTCGCGAGGCTTGGACCCTCGCGAGGGTCTTGCCTTGGTAGTCTTGTAGATGGGCCGTACTAGGCCGTCGGTGGAGCCACGCCGCGGGCCACACGCAGTTCAGTCTGGCTACCCCAGTTCCCAGTACGCCGACAGTAGCCCCTAGGCCCAAGGCATGCTCAGACTTAGCTTTGAGGCGAAGCCAAAGGGCAAGGGCGAAGCGCCGCGGGCCCCAATCGCCTGTGAGCCACGTTGACGCATGGCACTCGATGGGACGCGGGCGTCTCCGATTCCCCACGCTGCCTAGGCAACTTCTCGAACTTGACAACTGCCTAGCGCATGCCCCCAAGCCATCATTACCCCGTTGTTCGCTTGCCTTCTGCTTCTCCTCTTCCTCGTGGACTCACACCCTCCTTGCTAGATTCCGCGGTAGCGCTAATCCACCTCGCCACCATGGCTCCCAGGAAGAAGAAGGGCAAGACCCCTGCGGCCACGGAGCCCTCACCACGGCCGAAGCCAGCACTGGACCGGTCCATGATGATCAATTAGGAGGGGCTAGATAAGGTCGGCACGCCATTGCTGCTGATTCCAACGAGTGGAAGGCGACGAAAATTTGGCCCGCCTCCCGGGCTTTGGTTGACATGGAGGCCACCGAGATCCCTCTTCATCTCCACGCCCTTCTCACTGGCCTGCTGTCTCCATTCTCCAATTTCTTCAACATTGTGCTCTCGCACTACCAAATCCATGCGCTGCATCTTGATCCCGGATCCATCGTCCTCATCTCCGCTTTCGCATTTCTGTGCGAGGCCTTCGTGGGCATTGCCCCGTCCATGGCCTTGCTCCGCCACTTCTTCTCGCTTCAATTGGTCGACGCTGAGCAACGCTCGGGGCGCGTGTCGCTTCAGGCAGTGACGGTGACCGCAGGCTCTGGCATCGATTCCACGCTCCGCCCAAACGCGAGGGGAGTCCGGAAGCAGTGGGTGTAGGTAGACGCCACCGTGCGCAGCCCCCTCCTCCTAATCCCCTCCACCCCTGCAGAGCTGAGCTCCGGGTGGGGGCACGCGAAGCTAGTCAACCCACGGCTCGCCTGAGTCATGGCCAGGCTGGCCAATTTGATGAAGGCAGGGGTGACGATGGCGATGGTGGTGAGGGAGTTCACCCGGCGATGTATCACCCCGCTTCAGCGCCATCCCTGCCCGATGTGGGCTTTTACCGGTCCCGTGGATGACATGAGGCTCCAGCGGCCCTCTGTTCCTTCCAGCACCCTGCGCATAGTGCTCCGCCTCCTGACCGGCGAAGAACCCGCCGAGCTCCCTCTGGATGGATTCCCTCTTTACGATCACCCGCAGGGGGAGCGTTCGCCAAGAAGATGCCGCACTTCGATGAGTGGGGGCTGCTCCCCGAGAGCCACAAGGGGCCTCACGACAACCCCCTCTTGGTGACACCCATGCACGAAGGTGCATGCTCCTGAGGTGGTAGCGGGGGAGCGGGCGCCGCCTAGGGCTGCTGAGGTGGCGGCTGGGGAGCGGGCGCCACCATGTGCTCCCGAGGTGTCCGCTGGGGAGCGGGCTCCACCATGTACTCCTGAGGTGGCCGCCCCTGGCCCCACGGGCGGCGATGGAGGAGCACCGCCCACGGATGCAGCCACTGTCCCCGCCGTGAAGGGCTACGTGGCAGCCCCCAGTGAGTCCCCTCTGGATCTCAGGGCATCCCGCAAGATTAAGGGGCTCGGGAGCCGCTGCAACCCTACCCCAAGGAACCTGAAAAGGAGGAAGTGGATAGCCATGGATGAGTAAATACCTCGCCCTTGCCTTGACTCTTGCGTATTGCGTCTTCTTCTGACGTTTGCCCCTCAGGATCCCTTCCGTTGCATAGGCAAGCGCGTCCCGGGCACGTCCTCCGGAGGCCACCGGTCCCATCACGACCCTGGGCCTCATGAGCCGGACGGCTACGCGCGAGGTGGCGTCTGTACACGAGCCAAGGCCGCCCTTGGGGGGCAGCATGCCTCCATTCCCGGTGTCCTTCTTTTGGAGCGACTTCTGGGGCACGGAGGCTGTGCCGAGGGCTCCCTCGCTGATCCTTGCTGGTAGCCGGCCACCCTGCGAGACGGCGCCATCCCCAAGCAGCAAGGCAAGTCCACGTCGGGCCCCATCTCGGGCCGCAGGAGCGGGCGAGGGAGGACCTGCCCCAGGCTTTTTTCGGAGGCTGGCGAGGCCTCGCGCGCCTCCCCGTATGATTGGGGCACAGGGGAATGCCCAGGCCGGGCATTGGCGATCGCACACGGGCATAGCGCCGTCCGGCATGGCCTTCTTCGGGAGGCGTTGTGCATGCTGGGGTGCCTCGGGGTGGAGCTCGGTGACATTGACGCCCGTCTCCAGGCAGAGCGCTTGTGTCGAGCGCGCGAATGGCGCTAGCTACAAGTTGCCATTAACTTTGGTAGCCTACAGCACGAGCATGCCCGAGCGGAGGCGGAGGGGACCCTGGCCGTGATGAGGGAGGCTCGCGACCGCACCTTGGAGGAGGCCCGAGCCGCAGACTGCAGGCGTGAAGCGGCGCAGGCACTCGAGAAGGAGTTCCAAGCTTCCAACGCCATCCTTAAGCGACAAGTATGGGCATGCACGGCCGCGCTCACGACCCCAGCAGTTGGGCTGCCCGTGGGTGGGGCGAGGCCCCACAAGCTCGAAGACACGCTGGCGCTGGAGGCGATGGAGCTAAGCCTAGAGCGCGAGCGGATGGAAGTGATGGAGAGCCAAGTGGCCACTGCCGAGGATGCCCTCGCTTCTCGGGAGGCGAGGATCCAATGAGAGGTCGACGAGAAGGTGGAAGGGATCCGCGAGACCCTTGCCGATGAATATCACCAGATGCTAGAGCTCCAGGAGGCTCGCTTCTGCATGCGGCACAACGAGTTGCAGGGCAAGGCCGACGACCTCAAGGAGAAGCTAGCTGCGGCGAAGCTGTCCTTCCTCCATCAGCAGGGCCAACCGGGCCCTAAGAAGGGCCGCGAGGGCACGCTGTGGCAGCTCGCACTACCGATGAGGCCGAGTTGTCCTTCCTCCATACAGGTCAAAGGCGTTTCATCCCTCGTAGGGAAAGCCTCGGACAAAGCGGGCAACCTGCAGGTGCTGCAGCGTGGGTGCTCCTTGACGTTTGAGGCCCTTGGGCTCAGGGCCAACCGGGCCCTAAGCAGGGCCGCGAGGGCATGCCAACTCATCGTGGACAAGAGCCGCGACCTCCTTGGGCCCGCGTTCTTGTGTCTTTAGCCAGTGATAACCCACAAGTATAGGGGATCGCAACAGTTTTTGAGGCTAGAGTATTCAATAAAAATTTATTGATTCGACACAAGGGAAGCCAAAGAATATTCTCAAGTATTAGCAGCTGAGTTGTCAATTCAACCACACCTGAAAGACTTAATATCTGCAGCAAAATATTTAGTAGCAAAGTAGTATGGAAGTAGCGGTAACGGTGGCAAAAGTAACAGTAGCAGTTTTGTAGCAACTGTAACAGTGGCAACGGCAAAATAACATAGCAAAGATCAATATGTGAAAAGCTCGTAGGCAACGGATCAGTGATGGATAATTATGTCGGATGGCATTCGTCATGCAACAGTTATAACCTAGGGTCACACAGAACTAGCTTCAATTCATCAATATAATGTAGGCATGTATTCTGAATATAGTCATACGTGCTTATGGAAAAGAACTTGCATGCCATCTTTTGTCCTACCCTCCCGTGGCAGTGGGGTCCTAATGGAAACTAAGGGATATTAAGGCCTCCTTTTAATAGAGAACCGGACCAAAGCATTAGCACTTAGTGAATACATGAACTCCTCAAACTACGGTAATCACCGGAAAGAATCCCAATTATTGTCACCTTGGGTATGCGGATCATAAGTCGTAATAGGTGTCTACACCTTGCAAAATAGGATCAAGAACACAAATATATTCATGAAAACATAATAGGTTCAGATCTGAAATCATGGCACTCGGGCCCTAGTGACAAGCATTATGCATAGCAAAGTCATAGCAACATCAATCTCAGAACATAGTGGATACTAGGGATCAAACCCTAACAAAACTAACTCGATTACATGATAAATCTCATCCAACCCATCACCGTCCAGCAAGCCTACGATGGAATTACTCACGCACAGCGGTGAGCATCATGAAATTGATGATGGACGAAGGTTGGTGATGATGATGGCGATGATTTCCCCTCTCCGGAGCCCCAAACGGACTCCAGATCTGCCCTCCCAATGAAGAACAAGAGGTGGCGGCGGCTCCATATCATAAAACGCAATGAATCCTTCTCTTTGATTTTTTTCTCCCCGAACATGAATATATAGAGTTGGAGTTAGGGTCGGAGGAGGTCCAGGGGACCCACATGGCAGGGGCGCGCGCCTAGGGGGGTAGGGCGAACCCTCCACCCTTGTGGTCAGCTGGTGGGTCCCCTCTGGTTGATTCTTTTGTCAATATTTTTTATTTATTCCAAAAATATTCTCCGTAAATTTTCAGGTCATTCTGAGAACTTTTATTTCTGCACCAAAATAACACCAAGGCAATTCTGCTGAAAACAGCGTCAGTCCGGGTTAGTTCCATTTAAATCATGCAAAGTAGAGTCCAAAACAAGGGCAAAAGAGTTTGGAAAATTGATACGATGGAGACGTATCAACTCCCCCAAGCTTAACCCATTGCTTGTCCTCAAGAAATTCAGTTGACAAACTGAAAGTATTAAAGAAAAACTTTTACAAACTCTGTTTGATCTTGTTGTTGCAAATATGTATAGCCATCATTCAGGTTATCAGCAAAGATTATGAACTAACCACATTCACAATAAAATTTAGGTCTCACATTTACTCATATCAATGGCATAATCAACTAGCGAGCATTAATAATAAATCTCAGATGACAACACTTTTTCAAAACAATCATGATATGATATAACAAAATGGTATCTCGCTAGCCCTTTCTGAGACCGCAAAACATAAATGCAGAGCACCCCTGAAGATCAAGGACTGACTAGACATTGTAATTGATGGTAAAAGAGATCCAGTCATACTCAATATCAATTAATAACAACGCATAAAAATGACAGTGGTGCTCTCTAACTGGTGCTTTTTATAAGAGGATGATGACTCAACAATAAAAGTAAATAGATAGGCCCTTTGCAGAGGGAAGCAAGGATTTGTAGAGGTGCCAGAGCTCGAGATTTTTGAAACAGAGATGAATATAATTTTGAGAGGTATGCTTTCATTGTCAACATAACAACCAAGAGATCTTGGTATCTTCCATGCTAGATACATTATAGGCGGTTCGCAAACAGAATGGTAAAGTTTTTACTCCCCCTCCACCAACAAGCACACTCCACGGCTGGTGCGAAACAATGGGTACCGTCCAAACCTACAACAGTCCTGGGGGAGTTTTCTTTGAAGTTATATTTTGATTTGATTTCGAGCATGGAACTAGGCATCCCGATTACCAGCCACTTTCTCGTGAATGACAAGTGAATAAACACTCATCGTGAGAATAACCCACCTAGCATGGAAGATACTGACAGCCCCCAGTCGCTACATGAGCAATTCAGGCATACAAAACAGATTATTATTTGAAGGTTTAGAGTTTGGCACATGCAAATTTACTTGGAACGGTAGGTAAATACCGCATATAGGTAGGTATGGTGGACTCATATGGAACAACTTTGGGTTTCTGGAAGTGGATGCACAAGCAGTATTCCCGCTTAGTACAAGTGAAGGTTAGCAAAAGATTGAGGAGCAACCAACTAGAGAGCGACAATAGTCATAAACATGCATTGAGATTAACCAACATTGAGTTCAAGCATGAGTAGGATATAAATCACTATGAACATTAATATCGTGAAGTCTATGTTGATTTTGTTTCAACTACATGTGTGAACATGTGCCAAATCAAGCCACTCGAATCATTCAAAGGAGGATACCATCCTATCATACTACATCACAACCATTTTAAAAGCATGTTGGCACGCAAGGTAAACCATTATAAACTCCTAGCTATAAGCATGGCATGAGTAACTATAATCTAATTGTCAGTGCAAACATGTTTCATTCATAATGGGCTGAATCAAGAACGATGAACTAATCATATTTACAAAAACAAAATAGGTCGAGTTCATACCAGCTTTTCCTCATCTCAATCAGTTCATCATATATCGTCATTATTGCCTTTCACTTGCACAACCGAATAGTGTGGATTATAATAATAGTGCACGTGCATTGGACTAAGCTGGAATCTGCAAACATTTATTCAAAGGAGAAGACAAGGTAATATGGGCTCTTTGTTAGATCAGCAATAATGCATATGAGAGCCACTCATCATTTTCATCGTGGTCTTCTCCTCTCGATCCAAACAAAGGAAAAATAATTTCAAAGAAACACATTGAAATAATTATGGAGTTTTTGTTTTTCTGAAGGAAGTAAAACAAGAACGAGAAAAAGTATTTACAAGGAAAAGCTCCCAACAAACAAAAGAAGAACGAGATATCTTTTTGGGTTTTCTTTAATACTACTGCTAAATAAACACGGAAAGGAAACTAAAAATAAGCTACCACTAATTTTTTTGGATTTTCTCAAAGTTTTTCAAACACACAAGAAGAAAGCGGGAAAAATAAAATAAACTAGCATGGATAATACAATGAAAAATTATGAACACCGACAACTGGAATGAGTGTGTGAACATGAATGTAATGTCTGTGAGAAATACGTACTCCCCCAAGCTTAGGCTTTTGGCCTAAGTTGGTCTATGCCCATGGCTCAAATTAGCCCTTTCCTAGGTACTGAGGAGAATCCTGAGGGTTCCACTGGTTAGCGAGCTCCTTTGGCTCCCACTGATAAACAGACTCCTCATACGAATCAGGTGATGGTTCTGGCTCAGGAACTAGGGATCGCGTCCGCTCCCAGTATGTATAAATGTCCTCGGGCAAAATGACGTACCTACCTGAATGAATATCGAACAAACAGGGTGCAGGCAAAGTAATAATCTGACAAGTCTTTTGGATGAATACCATGTCGGTGGAAACGACACCTATGGAATCACTAGGATTCCTTCTACGGTTGGAGGGCGCGAGGTTGTGCAAAGAGCGGGTCTGACAGGAAGCACACGGATCATTTACCCAGGTTTGGGCCGCGAGGATGCGTAATACCCTAGTCCTGCTTTGGTGGATGTATTAGAGTGTTCTTGTGTTCTTGAGCTAGCTACGGGGTGTAACTTGCCCAAAAGGTCCGAATCCTCCTCCTAGACGCCTCGGGCCTCCTTTTATAGGCAAAAAGGGGTCGCTACAGTGGCACACAGGAGGTGGAAAGGTGTACAGCGGATGAGTCTATCCTCTGGCACCATCGGACAAACGCATTTAATGCGCTGCCGACGTGCCCCTCTTGCTTTATAGGGGACGGCAAGGAAGCACGTCCCAGCTGTCACCGCCTTGCCTGGCTTCGACACGTGTCTGAGATGACGAGGCGTCATGGCGCCACGTTGGCTGGCTGCTGGGCTGGCGCGGTGGTGGAGCCTTCACGAAGGTCTGCATGCCACCACGCAGGTGCTTGCTGGGTCGGTGTAGAGGCCGCCCGTCGCCACGCAGGTGCCTGCCCAGCTGGTTGAGCTAGCAGCTGCTTGGGGATGGCGGTGGAGTCTTGGCAGGCATGGGCCTGGCTGTGGCCCCGCTGATGCCCTCGGCACGGTTCTTGCCGGGGGCCCGGCAAGGGTCTTGTGGATTTCCTCGGCTAGGATCCCGCCGAGGATCGTCATCTTCTGATCCTCATATGATCTTGTGTATATATGATCTTGACAAAGATCTGCATGCCACCACGGAGGCGCCTCCCGAGCCCTGGTCCCAGTGTGATCGACGGTGTTGGAACCCTTGAGCTCAAGGGTGGCGTGCTCGGCTGACGTTAGGCGAGTTGCCCCGGCAAGGCTCTTGCCGGGGCTACGGAGGCCACCCCGGCAAGGGTCTCACCGGGGGGGGGGGGCCACCTCACCCTCTTGCTCTTTGTGTTTCTGGTCTTGGTGTTGCCTTGGTTGTCTTGTGCTTCAGCTTCTCTCCGGCTTCCCTCCTCTGCCCTGCTAAGTGTGGCCGCGGCGCGCGGCTCTGACTGCCCGTGCACAAGTAAAGGGGTCAATAGGAGAGCCCCTACTTTTGTACACCGACAGGAGCCCCCGGGTCTGGGCCACACATAAGCGTGACGCGTTGTTGGGCCAGGCCCAGAACGGTGCGCGGGCAGGTGGGGCGGATTTTTACCGTAGTAACTGTTTCGTCCGCTGCGCTTCCCCACGACCCGCGTTGAACGTGTGACGTGGAGGACCGTGTGTGATGTGGGGGTCATGCGTGGGGCGGTCTCCGAACGCATGCGTCACGTCACAGTAAATGGGAAAAGAGGAGGCTCGCGCCTTCCGCATAAAAAGAGGGAGATGCAGAGGCGAGGCTCACCTACTGGGTGGACTCGGGTCGCGGTTTTCAAGGCGCCTGTGCCCCACGATCACAGGGTGGGGAACGGTCGCCTCACCCGTGCCTTCGATTCTGCTCGCTCACCACGTGTCCCTCATGCAGGTGGCAGGCGGTGGAGGCGGGAAACCGGGCCATCGCCGATTGGGTCAGCGGGTCGGTCCTGATTCCCTGCGCTCCCGATGACCGGATTGGTCGAGTGGGGCGGCCGAGCCTCGACCCCGCCCTTTATAAGAAGGGGGAGGGGCATGTCACCCCCACATTCTTTCATCGTCCATCTCCTTCTACCTCCGCTCCTTTCTTCCATTTGCCATGGCGAGAGGGGGCGCCGGCCCTTCAACGGTGGCAGCGAGGGTCGCTGCTCGACAGCGCGTCCGCCCTTCCCAAGAGCTCGCAGTGGCGGAGCCGGCCACGAGAGGAAGGGGGAGGGGGCGAGGCCGAGGTCACCGTGGCGCTCGGGGAAGAGGTGGACGGGGCGGTGCACCGGCCCCGCCTCCGCCGGCGATGCCTCCCTCGATGGAGGGCCACGTCGGGGACCAGCCCCGTGAATTCTTCATCTGGCTGCGCCGGCCACCGCGTTGTCGTCTTCGCCTCCCCACCCCATTTGCTCAGGAGATGGAGCTTGACCCTCCCCAGACCCTCAGGTTGCACATGAGGGGCTGCGGGAATGGCGGTACGCGGGTCGACGTTGACTTCCCCGCTCCTCAGGTCATGTACCTTCGTCGCGGATGGAAGATGTTTGCTCGCATCCACAGCCTGACGGCGGGGCTCATCCTCTACTTCAATGGGAAAAGAGGAGGCTCGCGCCTTCCGCATAAAAAGAGGGAGATGCAGAGGCGAGGCTCACCCCCCCCCCCCCCCCCCCCCCCCCCCCCCCCCCCCCCCCCCCCCCCCCCCCCCCCCCCCCCCCCCCCCCCCCCCCCCCCCCGTCGCGGATGGAAGATGTTTGCTCGCATCCACAGCCTGACGGCGGGGCTCATCCTCTACTTCAAGTTAATGGAGGATGGCCTGCTCTCCGTCAAGGTCTTCAGAGATCTTGGAACTCGCCTAAAGTGTTGCGTGGAGAGCTCCTCCGATGATGAAGATTCCTCCTCGAGCGGGAGTGACTAGGAAGACAGCGACAGCGACGACGATGGCATCGAGCGGCGGGACGCCGACCTCGACTCCGACTGACCGCGTCGCCCTTCCCTCAGCCTCGCACCCTGCCGAGGGCCTTCCTCGTCAAGCTCTCCATCGGCGCGTTCCCCATCACCTCCTTGGGCGGCTGGCGTAGGAGGGCCGGAGAAGGCAAAGAAGGCGGGTGGCGGCCGTCAAGTCGAAGTACGCGGGCACCGACGCCTTCGTCGCGTATTGGCGGCCCGCTGCCTCATCTTCCAGCTCCTTTCCCGGCACCAAGATGTTCTCTTGGTGCCTTCTGCTCCTCGTACCTTGCCTAGGCGCTCTTTTTTCCCTCCCACCATCTTGTTCCGCTTTCTGAGGAGAGGGACAAGAAAGGGATTACGGGCATCTTATCTCTTTTTAGTTCGTAAGTCGGCGGGCACTTGTTAGTTTTAGGACATGTAATCCCCTTGCTCATGTTTTTTATTCCGTACGAACTGTACCTGTATGGGACATTTTTAATGAAAAAGGGTGCTTGCCGGGTTCTTTGTGCGTGAGCAAGGCCCATGCCAAGGAACGAATCCTTGTTATTTTTAAGATAAACATTGTCGCCCGGCAATAGGCCTTGCCGTCCCCCCACTTCAGTTGACCATTATCACGCTCTTGGCGGAGGCAGGGGCGAAGTAGAGTTAGGCCCTTCGTTCATTTCCTTGCCACCGCGACTACGACCAAGTTCCGACCCAGGGGATAGCTCTTGGGTGCAGGAAAAAGGGAGCACGATGGTTTAAGAATACAAACGAGGTTTCACATGTCCCAGTTCCATACGGAAATGCACAATAGGGGATGAAGGACTTATCTGAATCCGTAGCCCCCGGCAACCTTGGCTTGCCGTGGTTGGATCCTTGTGTCTTCAGCCCCCGGCAGTCTTGGCTTGCAAGGGCCGGAGCGCTGGTTCATTCTCTTTCTCCCAAGTGGCTCAGCGAAAGTGTCCACATGCCCTGCGAACCAAAGAGGATAGAAAGACGCATACTCGACCTCTAGGCTAGGGGTTAGTGGCCGCTAAGCACTATCAACCCTAACCGAGGGAGAGACTTAACCTAGCATGCATGCTAAAACTTAGGGCGCCAGCACTTCATTTATTTATGCTCAGGGTCTGTGCCTGGCTTTGTACAGAGGGTTACATGCCTTGCCGGCAAAGCTTGTACAAAAGGTGGCTTGCCGGCAGGCCCGGCAATCGCGCCTTATGGGTAAAACTTGCGAAGATGTTCGATGTTCCAGGAGTTGCTCACTGGGACATCATCTTCGGTCTCCAGGCGGACTGCGCCGGTCCTGGTGACTCGTATTACCCGATAAGGGCCTTCCCACTTCAGCGTCAACTTGTTGGAATTCTTGGCCGATTGAACGCGCCGAAGAACAAGGTCGCCTTCCTCAAAACTCCGGGCATGAACCCTGCGGCTATGGTAGCGGCGCAAGGCTTGCTGGTAGCGTGCTGCTCTCACAGCCGCCCGAAGACGATCTTCCTCAAGGAGCATTGCATCATCTTGCCGCAATTGCTCTTTCTCAAGCTCATCGTAAGCGAGCACTCGAGGTGACCCGTATATGAGTTCCGTGGGGAGAACTGCTTCTGCCCCGTATACCAGGGCAAAGGGTGTCTGGCCGGTGGCTCGATTTGGCGTCATTCTGATCGACCAAAGAACCGCCGAGAACTCATCAATCCAGCGCCTTCCGCTCTTGTGCAGCCTGTCAAAAGTCTTTGTCCTCAGTCCTCGCAACACTTCAGCATTTGCCCTCTCCGCCTGGCCGTTGCTCTGTGGGTGTGCCACGGAAGCGAAACAGACCCTGCTGTCGAGGTCTTGGATGTATTGCATGAAGGTGTGGCTTGTGAACTGCGTGCCGTTGTTGGTGATGACTCTGTTTGGCACACCAAAACGGCACACTAGCCCCTTGAAGAACTTGACGGCTGGCTGTGCTGTCACCTTCCTCACTGCCTCCACCTCTGGCCACTTTGTGAACTTGTCGATCGCAACGTACAAGTACTCAAAGCCCCCAACAGCGCGGGGGAAAGGGCCCAGGATGTTGAGCCCCCAGACCGAGAATGGCCAGGAAAGAGGAATTGTTTGAAGGGCTTGAGCTGGTTGATGAAGCTTCTTCGAATGGAACTGACACGCTTCACACTTGGTTACTAGTGCCGTTGCATCCTGGAGGGCTGTGGGCCAGAAGAAACCCTGCCGGAACGCCTTGCCGGCAAGGGCCCTTGACCCTATGTGGGAGCCACATATGCCTCCATGTATCTCTGCCAACAGCTCCTGTCCTTCCTCCCGGGGAATGCACTTCAATTTCACACCGTTCGGTCTCTTCCTGTATAGGACGTCATCGACGAACTGATACATAGCAGACCGACGGGCTACTTTCTCCGCTTCTTCCTGCTCCTCAGGAAGCTCCCCTGTTTGGAGGAATCGGATGGTATGCTGTGCCCATGCCGGAGCCTGGGGCTCGACGGCAAGGACCAAAGGCATTTCTTCTGCCATGGGAGCGGCCGTCTCTACGGCTAGGGCTTGACGGCCTGCCAGAGTCAGTCGCTCCTCGGCAGGCTCAGAATCCGCGGCAACACCCTTGCCGGCGGCCCCCGGGGGTACTTGCCGGGGCCTGATTTCCTCCGTTTGTTCTACTCCGTTGATGGTTCGACGGATGGTTGAGTTAACCGAAGCAAAAAAGTACCTGGTTCCATAGGTAGCTTGAATGCAGCACACTTTGACAGGTAATCGGCGATGTCATTCTCCACTTGGGGAACATGCTCCACTTGTATACCGTCGAAGCGCTCCTCCAGCTTCCTCACCTCATCTACGTAGGCCTCCAT